>JAQIWY010000019.1:0-11868 GCA_034696925.1 Leptoiulus proximus
GTACTTCCGGATTTTCCACTGGAACTTCTTCGTACAAGGGTTGGCATTGTGATGACCAATTGTTAGCGGCCATTGTCCCCTTTTCGCCATCGTCTACGGACATTTGACTGTCAATGGGCTGTTCATATAGGGGATTGCATTCTGATGAAGTGACCAATGTTTCCTTTTTGATGTCGTCTACGGTCATGTAACCGTTCATTGACTCACGGTTGGGCATCTGTTCGTACGTCTGGTTATAAGGACGTAGGTTGGCCTCGTCGTACGATGGCAGGTTTTCGTCCACTTCCGGTAACGCCAGACAGTGATCCATGCTGTGGTGGGGATAGGGTGTTGACCAAACGCTCCCTGGCGAGCAGGCCTCTGGCTTATGCTGATGGCAGAGGGTGCAGATGGATTCGGTGGATTGGTTCAAATTTGGTGGAGAATCGAGAGGTACTATCATGTTTGGCAGGTTTGTGGTGGCACTAACAAAAAAGAGATATTGATGAATAGCAATTTTATATTTTGAGGTTTTGAAAATTGATAATCCAATTGGATAAGGGATAATATAATGGACATATCAAGTGAGAGCCTTAACTGGACATCATCTATAAAATTTTGGAATTACCAATATCAAAATCTTGATTATCATAGTCAGAATTGACAGAAACAAAAGGTATCCAATTTCTGAAGGAACCATATTGATTGAAAGCGATTTTTACAGTAAAAATAAGCAGAAGATTTTATTATTGATTTGGATTTTTAAGTTTGTTGGCCATCATTTTACCAATTCTAAACAGATTATAATTGAAATAAGCATACTCACATTTGAAGTTTTGAGCTTTGCATTTTTCTGGCTATAATAAGGATAATTTTGACTTAGAAAGATAACTTATGCAGTACATAATCGCCAGTTTGCAAAATTAATATTATACATACCTTTCTTCTTTCGATGACAGTAAACAGCAGCTAACACAGCTAACAGTCCTATCGTAAACAGTATCAGTCCAATCACGACGATAAGTAATATGTTAGTTAAACTTAGTAAAGGTTTTTCTGAAGCTGTAGAAATTTGCATTTATCCATATTAATG
Source organism: Leptoiulus proximus (assembly GCA_034696925.1). NCBI lineage: Eukaryota > Metazoa > Arthropoda > Diplopoda > Julida > Julidae > Leptoiulus > Leptoiulus proximus. The sequence goes on from JAQIWY010000019.1 coordinate 1,073, forward strand.
TACTTTAAGTAGAAAATCAGAGATAATGTTAAATTTACCTGATGAATCATTAGTGTGGATGTGATATATTTATAGCGATCTTTGATATTAACACTTAAACCATTGCGGAACCACACACATTGACTGATTGATGGAGTTGTTGAATTTACATTCAAGTGAAATGCTGTCTCCTTGAGCAACAGTGGCGTTCCCGGGATGTTCAACTAAAACTATTCCTAGGAATAAAGGCACATTTTTTAAATATAGCTATGTTCCTAGGCTTTGACCAAAAACGAGAACTTGTATATTGCTATGGAGTATAAGTTATATCCACACATATTATTATACATATTGGATTTAAAGTACACGATACCGGTTAAACAAAACTTGAAACAGGCTGAACATCTTTCAGGTCAAGACTCAATTAAAAAAATAATATTTGGGAAACAGTACTTTCTTTGATACAAAATCTTTTCCTTGTGGAAATTTAAGTTCGATATACAGTGGGGGTTGTGTATACTTGTATATTTAAGATGCGTTATGTTTTAATGTTGATTTCACGTACATATTATAAATATAAATAAAATATTTTTTACAACATTTATGAAATATTACACATGCCAAAATATCAAATAAGTACAGCTTTATTTACCTTGGGATGATGCTGATGCTAAATAGACGAGAATACCAGCAGCTGTCCATACATTATACAAACCACTAGATGTCATTATAATAATTCCTTATTACAGGATCAAAACTAATAGTCATTCTAGTACACCATACAAATAAATCCGGTTTTATTTCCGGTGTTTTTCATTATTGTTTTAGTTTGCAATATTGCCATACAAAGGTATATTTTCAGTTAATGAAATTTCAAGACTAATGACACGGTGACCATCATATGCATAACCTACGAATTTCAACTTTTAACTGTAAAACCGAAACTAAAATATTTCTGTACATAGTTACAAAATAGATCAACGAAAAATATCAGTATACAAACATTTGAAACTTAATGTAAACAAATGGCATCCCGAAAAGTTAATAATTTTATCCGAAGGCCGTAATGAAGTTAAGATGAAAGATCACACTGAAAAATACCTCCCCTTGACCTGGACAACCTGTAATAGTAAGGAAAGTTGGATTGACCCGGACGAGTCAGTAAAAAGTCAGAGAAAAAAACGCTCTCTGATTGGTTGTTGATGAGTGACGTCATATACGATATGCATATTCGAATAATGGCGCCGTTGCCAGGCAAATACCAACCCATAAATAGAGAGTGATGGGTCAAATATGGGTCATGATGGGAGAGACATGTAAATACCTTAGTTAATCATCGATGACTCCTGGCTCATATATGATTTTTCCAACCGAAAGGGTTACTTATGTACTCGTACTGGCTTACAGTAAGAGTACACAAGGTAGCGTCCCAATTCCTTGTTATGTTAGAATTACCTTAAGTTGGCCCTTACTGGAGATGCTAAACCTGACATATATAAGATGGACAGTAGAGCTTTGAGGGGATGTGGGCTTTGTACTATTTCTTAGTTTAAGGAATCAGTGTTTGATGAGTTGATGGATGGTGGTGGTGAGGGCTTGTTTTGTATAGTTGCTACCACTATGGATATTCTATACAGAAGCCATAGCAAAAGTAAAGTTCTTATGTTCTTATGTTTTCTTAGAAACAATATACGTACTTGTATGGGCCATATTAATTAGATCAATAATTTAAGTCCATGTTTTCCTACATATAAATGGACATAAAATGCCATATATGGATGCACATGCCCATATATTTGCCATATATATTTTGCCACCCAGGAACAACCCAAAATCAAACACAAAAAGTCTATTATTGCTATTAAAATTTACTACTTTAATGAGAGAGTATGTGCAGAGCATTTGTTCATATCGATAATGACGTCATGTTACATAACAAATTTTACGAGAGGGCTATAAACAATTTAATCAAACGTTGCGATATATGTGTCAACAAACTCGGGTCCTATACATTCAAAAATAATAAATTTCCTGCTCATCTTCGTACTGCGTTTTCAAGCACTTCCAAGTTTTATAAATGGTTCAGAATTTAATCATTGATTCCTCCAAAGATTTTTAAGTTTTATAGATTTTATAGTTTTAAGATTTATAGCTAAGGGTTAAACCATTGGGTCAATGGAATTATCAGATGAAAATAAACCCTCTACACTAAAAACTCAAAATGTGCAAAAAAGCACACCAAATGTGTAAAAAAGTTGCGCACACATATGTAAATGTGTAAAATTACCTGTAATTATATGCAATATAACACATTTGAATGTCAAAATGCACAGTAGTGTGTTTTGACAACACACTACTGTGAATTTTGACATATAAAAATAGGTAATTTTACGCATTTATGTGTGCGCAACTTTTTTACACATTTTGGTGTGCTTTTTTGCACATTTTGAGTTTTCAGTGTGCGAATTGCCAACGGGACCGGTTTTTTAAATTCAAAAAACACCCTGTATGTACTAGGGATATTAAAAATGTATGAAGCAGATGCATTTCCAGATGAATATCTTAATTTCAAGTGCATTTAAAAAATAAGAGTAGATGTTTAACTTTGCTCTCTACATGAGCTTTAAAATGAAAAGCAAGCACTGCTTTTCAAAAGGACCTGGTAACTGCAGTTGGCATTGGGCCAACTGCACACCAGTATGATGACTAAGACAGTCTTCGGAGTTCAGTCAAATTGGAGTAAATTTAACACTCAATCGTCTTGCCAACATAAAGTATTGCCTAAGGGAATTTCTCTTTGAAACATGATTAACGATGTCTCTAATCTAAGATTTGCTCGCTAATTATTCGTGCACAGATAAGTTAATCATCGCAATCCAGCCTCAACAATTAGTTTTTTTTTGCCTATGAAATTTCAACGATTTTAGCTCTCCGTGAAACGGAAACGCGGAAAAATATAAAGAAGCGAAACGCGAATAATTGGATTTTTCAAGAGTTTTTTTTTTCTGTTTAAAGATTAGGAAAGACAAGAGACTTGGCCTCAGAGCGGAGTTTTCAATATTACTTTTTCTACCATGGTCTTTCGTTTGGAGTAAAATCGTTTGGTGTCGGTGACACAGCCGCGAGTATTTTTTAACGTAGGACTACCAGTTTATAATTCAAGTTTCTTCAATTTTTTCTTCTGTATTTCTGATATGACCGACTGAAATTCGGTACCCCCTTTAGCGTCAGCCATACGATCCCGGTTACATCCAGTTGTTACATAAGGAATCCATAAGTCCCAATCTCTCCGACTGTTGTACATAATGTGATAAAGAGTTAGCTAGTGTCTGATTATACCTTTCTGTTGCCCCATTTGCTTGTGGATGATCCCCGATCATGGGTACCTTAGTGACTACATTGCCTAGGCCTATGTTTCTTGGAGAACCAATCCGTCATTCGGTACCAATCGCCAATCAATCTCCTTCCAGCTGGCCTGATCGTTACACTATTATGCGATATACCATCCTCTAACTGGTTCCACCTTCTATACTCTTGCACCAATACTCAGATTTTAGCCATCGTGGATGTCCCGCCTTAAACATCCTGTGTTTGTACAGTGTCCACACAAATGGAGGTTAAACATCATCAGTGATGGTGATTCCCAAATATTTCACATTTGCGACAATGCCTTTTAAGTAATCTTCATTTTGTTCTTCATTTTCAGCCATCGAGACGCCACCACAGCGCCAATCTGTACTTCACCGAAGATGAAAGTAATTACTTGGGGATATCGCACGACTTCGAAGATGGGCATAGCGAACAAGACAGCGAACAAACCGGTGAGTAATATGTTTTCAGTCGCTGTAGCGATGCGAAATTCCCCTAAAATTGGATGTTTAATCATTAATGCTTGGTTGGAGTGTTTTTTTGGTGGATGTACCACGAAACAGTTGGGTGGCATTCTTAATGCCCAATTTGTCATTTTTGCTTTTTTATGTGCTGCGGCGTGAGGACTGCGAACAACATTTTTTCTCCAATTTTTCACTCCATATATATTTGATGAAAATATTTTATATCGTCATCTACGGCTTAGTTATATCGCATACCACACGCCGTCGAATTCATACGTCTATTCTCCACATAAAGACTCGCAGTGTACACATCCACTTCTCTCAGTCATGTGCCAATCTCGTAAAATCTTTCCTTCCGAGAATGTACGTGTAGAAGCGTGTCACCCCTTGACCGATGGGTTTTGGCATCGTTCGAAATGGAAATTTCAGTGCGTAAGACGATGGTGCCGATTGAATCACGAAGCTAGAATTATTTTTAATATCAGCGATACTGGAGTCGACTTCTAGTGGTACTTTGAATTTTAAATTAAATTTTAAATTCAAAAGTGTGCCCCGAGCGAAAAGTGCCCCAAGGTCACATCGTAGCATAGCTTCGCTTTTACCGCTTTCCGAACACTCCTAGAGGGCCTGATTAATTCAAGAAAGTGGAAACGTTAATGAAATTTGCATATGTATCCAGACACAGAATTTGAGTAAATAGGGCTTTTCTCCGAACGTATACCTCCGTAAGGGCCTCTCGTCTCTGCAACGATTTTGGATGGCAGAACGAAGTGGGAAATTTAATCTGGCGCGTTAATATTCATGACAGAACTTGCATTTTTGTTATCTTGGCTTTACATCAATATTTCATATTAACTTAATATTAAAAGAGCCCGTCGTGCTTTAACATCCGCATGAGAGAAGCTCGCCAGAATTATCGCCAAGGGACATACCTCTGAGAGCAAAGTGTGCTACTGCCTGAGAGTGTAGAACTGTATTGGCTAGTTGACACGTGAATGCCGGAGGTTACTTCTGCATCGACTTCCTTACCCTTGTTTAATGTACTTTGGATACCATGAATAAACAGGTCCAGCTGCAATCCTTTCTGAACCCATGCTGATTATCAACTAATAACCTTTTGAAGCGTACATCATTGGACTTCCATTAAGCCTAGTCAAAACACTAGCATATCCACATGCTTAAACAAAAAGAACCTAACTTAAGAATATGTCATGCTTGAGCCATAAGGTTATTTTTACTAAGTAATGACATGGGTATTGAAACCTTCATATCCACCACCATTGTTAAAATGCTAAGTAGGGATTAACCTACTTTTTTCCTTAGTGACCTTATTGGTCACCTCCTGTCATGTGAGATTCTGGGACCATATATAAGGGCTGGAGTCATGCAATTTCAACTAAATTTCTTCAACATCAAAATTCCACTAAAGTATTTCATCTAAAAAATGTACCTAAATTAGGTTCAACTAATGATTTACTCCTAAATTTTCATTAATTTATATTTACAACTAAAAAAAAGTTTACCTAAATTTGGTTCAACTAATGATTTACTCCTAAATTTTCATTAATTTATATTTACAACTAAAAAATGTTAACTAATCTAACCTAAACCACCTGATTAATGTTAAGTTTAATAAACCTAGAGTAAATTTAGTTGAAACTGCCTGCTACGATAAGGGGATCCCAAATCATCGTAAAGACAGATAACTTGAACTTTTAGGCAGTCAAAGCATGTGCTGCTGGGCTGTAACTTTAAATGTCACTGGAAATGCTGAATTAAATGTAACACAGGACTTTGAAATTGTTTACCATGAAACTTCTAGCCAACATCTCGGACCGCTTCTCTTCTAAGTTACTTACAGTTGTAAGACTTATCAGATCACTCGCCGAGGTTTAACTTTACTCATGTATCGCCGAATAGACTTATCGCCATAGTTCGGCCTTAAGAAAGTCAAACTATGATAAGCTCGAACGAAGAAGACCTCCTCGTACTCCTTACATCCCTCGAACTAAGGTGCTAAGAAGCATCGAACTCTCGACAAGTAGTCACCTCATAATTGGCACCCAACAGAGTGGCACGTTCAACCGACCATCCACGTTCACAGAATCTCGAGCTCTACAGTACGGTGCAATAATAGCAGTTATTCTCAAAGATCGTAATGTTCGAACATAGAAGACTCTGGTTTTCCTCGTACTCCCTTACATTCCTCTACTAATGTGCTAAGAAACATCAGACTCGACAAGTAGTCACCTTGCTTCCCGGAGTAAGGTGAGCCATATCCCTCGAATGAATAATATGGTCATTAATCTTATAACTACTGAAGTGAGTCAGTAATTGTTTGGATTCTGGGAGTAGCTATCGAGAGTTGCCGTGTTCGGAAAGGCAGGCAGAAGGGCTACCTCTTTAAGATGAATTTTCTTTTATATATGGTATTAACTTTTTCTATGCAATTCCCCACGCTACATAAACTCGCAATGGGCTGCGGAATATGTGGGACCATATCTGGAATAAAGTTCTATTCAAACTGTATCAAATTTAATCAGTTTTGTCAATGTGGCTATAAAGAAAATCCATTCTATAAGCGGTTAATCAACGCCAAATGGAATTCTCCACCAGGTCTGTTATCAAGACTGGAGAATGATATGGAAGGACAGTTTGGGCCAAACACACCCAGATCAACTTAAGGCATTCGTCGATGGAGTCCAAACAGCCCTACCTGTAAATCGGTAATCGCATGCAGGGCAGGAGAAATTAATTAATCCAATAAGAGAAAATTATATATGGCCAGATATGGAAAGCTGTCTGCCAAAAACTATGATAACCCTCTAACAGAAGTCCCCTTTTTCTGTGGAAATAAAATTAAAAGGATCCAATTAAGCATCAGGAAGTCCAAACGTCTAGGGCAGATCAGGAACCGGATCCATTCCGTAAGACGGTGATGTCAAATCTAAAAGCAACTCCAGATAAGTTTGCTTTTCTTGGTTTTTCCTTATCGAACTCTGTAGAAACCGGAAACAAAGCCCCCTGGCGTCTTTCTTGGCAGATATGGAAACCATCGAGGGTTGGCTTAATGTTGCAGCAATATAAAATGGATGCTGGCATGGATTCACATCAACAGATATGTCAATTTTGGAACTAGAACGACTTCCAACCAAATCTGAAACTGTCCACCTGGGTGGGAACTGCCCTGAAATACACTTAAGCTTCACTGCAATGTACATACATGAGCTTCACTGCATTACACCTGGGCTTCACTCCACTCCACATAAGCTTCACTGCAATGTACATGTGCTTCACTGCAATACACCTGGGCTTCACTACAATGCCATGAAGCTTCACTACAATGCCATTAAGCTTAACTGCATTACACCTGGGCTTCACTACAATGCCATGAAGCTTCACTACAATGCCATGAAGCTTCACTACAATGCCATGAAGCTTCACTACAATGCCATGAAGCTTAACTGCATTACACCTGGGCTTCGCTACATTCCACATAAGCTTAACTGCAATACACCTGGGCTTCACTACACTTCACAACACAAGCTTCACTGCAATGTACATGTGCTTCACTGAATTACACCTGGGCTTAACTACAATGCCATGAAGCTTAACTGCATTACACCTGGGCTTCGCTACATTCCACATAAGCTTAACTGCAATACACCTGGGCTTCACTACACTTCACAACACAAGCTTCACTCCAATGTTCTTGAGCTTCACTCCATTGTAGCGAAGTTGTCCATGTTGCATTTGTGTGATTAACCTATGTTTTTTTTCTTAGATGACCCTTGCGACACCAAGTACTGTGGCCGTGGTCACGAGTGTCAAGTGGGTAGAGACGGTCAAGCGCAGTGCATTTGTCAGAGGCACTGCAAGAAGCATCGCAAGTTGGTGTGCGGCTCAGACGGCAACTTGTACCTCAACCACTGCGAGCTGCATAGGGCATCTTGTCTCATGGGCAAGACCATCACCATCGATCGCAAGAACACCTGTCTCAGGAAGAAAGGTGAGCAGATATAGAAGAAAGCATTTTAATGCCACCAGACGTCGCTGGTATGGACTGTTTTTGAGCATGAACTCATTAGCCAATGAACGCAACCGTAATAAGAGATAACCAAGTAGAACGCAGTTTGGATATGGGTTTTATTAACGAATGGTCCCAACTAAGAGCAGAACGACTCGTAAGCATGAAATTGGAATTCGTGCGAGCGTGTATAATCGCAGATATGGGAAGAACTGAACGGTGATAGGGTGTTCTATATTATGCTAATTAAGAAAGGCGCTCGTTAAGTCCGCGTAATCACCGCTTAGTGGCGCGACGTGTTATTAGTCATGCATGTGTGCCTTATTTCATCGCGTTAACGGCACACTTTAGATATGGAAAATGCCATATATAAATGAGGATGCACACCGATGAGTGTTGAACGTAGAAATTGCACCGTGTAATTATAATCATAGAAAAATCTTATACGTATATGTGGGAAATGCCATGTATGATTTCTCCAATTCCAGCCCTTGCGCAAGTATGGGTATGCGGTGTGGATAAAGCCGCAACACATATCCATGTGCTTCAGTTGTCTGCATCGAATCCAGCTGAATCCTGCACTTTGAAGTAGATCAAATACTGAGAAGTGTTTGATTTGAAATTGAACATTTAAAAATGATTTATTCAACTTTTAAGCAAAAGCATCGAAAAATACACAAACTTTGGACTTAAGCTTCCAAAGCTAAGACCACAGGAAGACATCTTTATGTGCCTCCAGCATGACCATATATGGTCATCTTTGTTTGGTGCTGAGGCTGACGTGACTGGGCCAGACAGAGTAGGTGGGAAATGTTCCTACTGCGCAAATTGCATTGTTCTAAAAGTGTCTTTTTTGTTTTTGCAGATTTTGAACTGATGATGGAGAAAGTCGAAGAAGGACCTACCACCAACTCGAGGGTTGAGAGGGTGGACAAGACTGCGGCCCCTTGGATCAAGTCGGATATGGGTCACAAGATGGCCGCCGATGCCAGATACGAGACTACGCCCACTTCACTACCATCGACCACTTCCGTCGGCCACGAGTGTTCCATTCAAGAATATGAAATCCTCAAAGACAACCTGCTGCTGTACAACCATGCTAAACTAATGGACACTGGAGATGAAAGTGAAAAAAGGAAAAACGAAGGTAACATTTGCGACCATTAGTCGAAAGGTGCCGTTCTATGTAGAGAACAACCAACAGCCATTGGAGTGTATATGTACTTCCATGAAAAGAGTATTGGTCCTCGTTACGTAATAATTAGTATTGTGCATTTGCGAGTGGGGCATAAATTAAAATTAGACATCCACTCACCCGAATGTCATATTTGAAATCTGGAATCCCGTTAATTACAATCCGGCAGAGTAATTGATATTGAGACCTCCCACGGGACCTTTCGGTCCTAAACTGCCTGAAGGCATATTCTGGAAATGCGTTCTTTTTAAGCCTTTGCCAGCGTTTGGAAGGATGACAGTGTTGACTTAGCAAATATTAATTACCATATTAAATCTGGGTCACGTTTTAATGGATATGGGCACTTGTTTGATTAGCGCTGACATGCAAAATGCATTTGGGTTTGGAGGGAATTGAGAACCCATATCCATATTCAAAGAAGCCCTTTCTTAGATACGTTTTCCCCAGTGGCCGAGGGTTGGGTTGACAAATTAGATATTGGCAATATCTGTCCTAATATATGACTACAGGGCGTTTTTGAATTCATGGTACAAACTGCACCTGGTGTTAGTGACCTAAAAGAAACAAGCCTAAGAGGCCTGATTCGTTCTCTTCACTCATGCCTAAACTTGTAAGGGGCCAAAAGCCCAAATCGACGCGTTGACAAATCAAAGCCGGGCACACAATCTATTTCTACTCAGTTTATTTCAAACTGTGGCGACAAAACAAAGTTAACAACTTAAATCATCACGCGGGCTGCTACTTCGCAGCCCCGACAAAATACATAAAAACCCAACCCGAGCCTGAGCTTGTGCGCACTTTCTCGAGCTGACCGACCTGGTCAGCTCTCAAACCCGGACTGCTCTATCAACCCGAGATGGAATGCTGGTCAGCTCGGGGCAACAGTGAGGTTCACATACTTCACATTTCCGCACACCTGCATGCCGGCCGCCTCGTCCTTGACCCCCAGGGTCATCCCAAACTTAACTTCCTTTTTCTCATCACCCTTACATCTAAAATAATGATTTTTAAAAGAAGAAAACACCTATCCTTTCAGTGGGGTAGAATCCTTTTAGAGGTGGTCGACACCTGGACCTACAGTATTGGCCAAAACATTTGCAACTCGGTGATACGAATGTTAAAGTTGAGAAAAAAAATATTTATGTGACTTAAATCCAAGAACAAAGCATTAAGTTATTTGCACATACTATCTGTATATTAAACAACAAAGAGAAATGAGTGAAAAATTTTGCGTAAATATTGCAAGATTGTAAGGAAAGTAAGGAGTACAATTTTGGACTGGCCAAAGCAAGTGCAACTCATCAATAAATATGCAACTTTATGGTAGAATTTGACCCTTGCATCACAAAACATAATTAGAATTGTAATCTAACCGTCCGTAAAATAGTTTCCATAAAAGGGACCATTTGAGTATCAATACTTGATCACTGCAGTATGGCTCCTGACTCTTGGGAAGGTTTTGAGAGGCAAAATAATTGCTGCCTATCAAGCTGGGATGCAACAGAAGGATATTTGTTAAAAATTTGATGTGCACAAATCCACAGTATGCAGGTTGCTGAAGAAATTCAAAATCACAGCAATGGTTGCTGTTGTCCACAGGGGTGGTAGACCTCGTGCAACTATGGCTAGAGAGGACTATCATTGTGAGACTCCTGAAAAAGAATCCATTTGCATCATCTATTCCAATTAAACAGGAATTACAGCGCCCAATATCAGATCGCACCATTAGAAGGCGTGCAGTGAAGAACAAATTATTTTCTCG
>JAQIWY010000020.1:0-11646 GCA_034696925.1 Leptoiulus proximus
AGATAGTCATATGGTACTAATTTGAATGACATTGCACACTGTGTTCTGATGTGTTGTCAGAAATTGGGAGTAATTGTCAGTGTTATTCGACATTAGGAACATTGCATTTTCTTATATTTTCTAAAATTGGGGAAATTTGTTAAAGTTCTCCGGAATAGGAAAATTCCCAGATGCTTAATGCACAATTTTTTTAATAGGAAGAAATTGTGTGAAATTTCTGCCGCAGTTCTTAATTTGCAGTATCTACTGAGGTATCTACAGGTTATCTGAAATAATGCCTAAAATTAGAGGAAATACCTTAAAATCCAACAAATCAAGATTTGCTCATGTATGTTCAAAAATCAGTGCTGATATTCTCTAATTTGGGAAATATATTTCGGATGGGAAAATGTTACACCGTATAATAAATTTTACTTATGTGTTTGAAACTGTAGTGAAACCGTGTTTAATCAAATATGGCGTTTTATGTCGATATTTGGAAGAAAACTTGCACTTAAAAATTGTTCCCAAAGTATGTATGTATTAATATGCACATGCAGTATATTGAAATTTAAAAATGGTAAGTGCACCCGGAGGTAATTAGGGTTCATGGCAGGGAAAAAATATCATTTGTGTGTGTAAATTTGCTGGGAAATTAATAAGTTTTGGATCAATGTGTTTATTTAAATAAAAAGGTGCTCCACAAAATATTCGTGACGATTAAGCAAAACTGGGAGAATAACTCTATGCAGTTGCAGAAAATTTAAGAATAATTATATTAACAAAAACTATAGTTATGTCTTGATGCATATAGTTTCCCAGAAACATTTTGTGACCATTTAAAGTAATTTTGGTATCGACATCAAGGACAGTCGAAGCGTTTCTTGTTCTAGATATTTAAAAGGAATATTGTATCTTTGCATGACGAGATTAATTACCGAATATAACAACAGTTTAGTTTTTTACTCTGCTAAATTTGATAAGCCCCACTCGTTTTTCCAAGCCATTGGATCTCCCTCGGGGGAGGAATCTTCCCATCTTCCTAAACCTTGTTGTGTCTTTTAATAATCGGCCATAAAGTCCATCAAATTATTCCTCCGTAATTGGATTAATCGAGATCTGAGCCGTGGTATTTGCACAAATCTTCGCAGCTTCGTGTTGAACGATTACGTGACTTTCAATAATTAAACTGTGCGCGTTCAATTAAATTGTGGGAAATTGCCCTCCTCCAAATTTCCAGAGGCGGATGTTGAAAACTTCACATTTCGGTCATAAAACGATAGTAATAATTTTTTTTATTTTTCGTGCAACTATATGATGAGCCTTTGAAAATTCAATCTCGAGGAATCTGGAGCAGAATAATAAATCTCTGCCATATTTTATAACTCGGATCCCGATTGTATAAAGTTTACGACGAGCTGGGATCAAGTTAAGTTGATTCAACTCGAATGACTGCAATTTCATAATACACTGAACAGGTTCATAGATAATCAAATTCGTATTAGATTACATGTCGTATCAAATTCGCCATTCTTGGAATCGTAAAATTGTTAAGATGGTCTTCAATGGTAAATACTTATCTATTTATGCAATACAAATAAACGAGGAATTTTAAGGAGGTCTTTTGCATGTAGTCGATATTAGCAATCGAAAAATGATGCAAATATGAAAATTGTGTAGATGTCTACTTGTGTGTTCCAAAGAATAGTCCCCAGATTACGAAGATTGAGTTTGGAACTCAAATGTAAAGTCTTGTATTAGGAACTAGGGCTTATAATATTTGTGGGCAGCAGATGCCAGCAGATTCCTTACTCCTTTAATGTAGAGTCCTGCGAGTGTGACGAACTGTCACACTTGGACCCACTGCTGTATTTCTATTTAGGAGCTATGTTGATGCAATCTGGCACACTAACTTTGTCTTGAACTTTAAACTTGAGTTGAAACCAATTATCATCTTCATTATTTTTATCCAGAAAAAGACAGCCGTGACCTTCGTTTTTCAAGCTGTATTTTCACTGTTCTTCTCTTTTCTTATTCTCTTTTTCTTAAATTCCATTTTTGCATGTAACAAAATTTTGATCTTCAAACTTAAAAACACTAAATTGCACATGCACCAAAACAAACAATCAAACCAAAAAAGAACTCCAGCACAAATTCAAATTCTCTAAACAGAAAGGCTGGGAATCAAACACCTTCTTAATGGCGTTCTTTTTGAATGGCCCCTTAGCTGTACTGCCTTTTATAGACAAGGCAAGATGACGTCAGTTGGGAAAATCTACTGCTGGATATGGCCTATAGAGGATGGTTTCGTCCATAAATACTGGGGTAGTGGTTTTGGTCATATGTTACCAAAAAGAAAGGAGTGGATATTTGGGGCTCCCTGGAAATCCAAGATAAGAGACCACTGGTTTGTAGTAAGCTTTGTTTATTAACAGTGGTCTAAAAATAAAAGAAGAATATACCCTCCCAGGACAAAATTCCCATCTTTAATTTTATTGAAGATGGGAATTGGTTTAAATGGGTTCCCATAACACAATGTGTTATGGTGATGTGTTTCATGGTCAAACTATACCAACAATTAAATGTGGAAAAATGGAACCCATTAACATGAGGACCAAATAGGTTTTAATGGGACCAATTCTAAATGGGACCAATGCTAAATGGGAAATGGTGGGGACATACATTAATAGGAACCCATGGGACCCTAAATGAATTGGACAACATGCAAAATGATGGGACCATAAAGAAAAATGGGACAAAATTGGACGCATCATACAGGGTACACCAAAAAGACAACAAATTATAATTTAGATATATAGAAGTTTTTCTTAAAGTCATAATTAGTTCTAGATTCTTTCAAATTTTGTACATTCACTTTTGTAATGTGCTGGCCCATACAGGCTGCCAATAGTTTTCACAGTTATATATGGACATTAAATTTAGTTAATTATTGGCATATTAAGTAGTACTGTATTACTGTACAAAAATTGTAATTCAAAAAATATACATATTTCACTGGATATCTTTTCAAATACATATTTTTTGGATTAACATTTTTTAACAGTAATAAAATTCTTCTTAAAAGCCAATAATTAACTAATTTTAATGTCCTTATAGAATTGTGAAAACTATTGGCAGCCTGCATGGGCCTGCAGATTACCAAAGTGAATGTACAAATTTGAAAGCATTTAGAACTAATTATGCCTTTAGGAAAAAAATTCTAGATGGCTTAATTCAAATTTGTTGTCTTTATAAGCTGCTCATTGTATACATTACATTATATTCAAATACTGCTTAATAGGCTGTTAAGTAATTTAAATGCAAAGTCTGAAATTAAATTTGCAATAATAATTAAACTTTGTATTTTTTTCCAAAATGTTTATTTTTTCATGAACATACAATTAAGAAGTTAACTATTTAAAGTTTGCAAAATGAAAATAAGTGTTAAACATTAACTTATGTTATGTTAGAGGGTTGTGATAGTCTCAACCAGCTTGGTTGAGATCTGCTGTTACATAAGTTGTAAAAAAACCAGAAGAAATATTGCACTTACAGTTGAGAAATTCAAACTGAAATATATAAGTGACCTATTAATGTCTCTGTAAACAAAAAAAACCATCATTTTTCCATAAGCAGGTTGGTAAAATCACTCCTATTGCAGCACTGTGATAACATACAACATAATTATAACTGCTGATAAGTTAAAATGTTTGAATCAAAGCTAGCAACATTTTTTTGGTAATTCCCATCTCGTAATAGAAAGTCGTAATCATTACAAGCTAAACTGCTTTCAGTACCAGTTATTGCTGAACAACAAATGCGATCTTTAAAAACTGAAACATCAGACTCGACAATATCACATGTACTTGTCAATGTTGAACTACATTCACTACCAACACCTGGAAATGGTGAGATTGACTTATTATGGACATCATGCTCTTTACTTGTACTTGGAGATGTTGAGGTTGACATATACAGCCTACGTCGACTGCACTTATTTATATCAGCAATTTTTTCTGAAATATATCTGTTCAGCTTCTTCATTTCAACATTAAATTCCAGTTGGTTAAGATTTTGTTTTTCCAGGCGCTTCTTTAAACACCCTAAATATAAAAATAGCAAGATTTACAACATGAAAGTATGGAATGACAGCCACCAAATTTAATCTGAATATGAATACCTTTAATGAAACCGTATTTTTGAGGTGTTAGTGGATCTCTGGATTCTCTCTTGTCATTAAGTCGACCTTGATTTGAACGACCTTGAATACTTTTTCTTTGCAAAACATCGTTGCCCCACACTGCGACCAACAATTCTTTTACAAATAGGGAGTTTTTTGGCTGCTCCGCAATCCTTGCCCATTTCTTTTCATCAATTTGAATTGGCAGTTCTAACTATTATAACAGTTTGTTATATTTTACAAAGTGAACAGCAAATTTTTTCACAGAAAATACTAACCTTTTCTTCATTGAAATTGCAACGGTCCTCAGGTATCCCACCTAATAATACATTTTTTTAAACAATGATCTTACTATAATTAAAGTTGCACAAAGAAATGTAGTGAAATTATACATACCATCAAAAGCAAAAACTTTCTGTTGCAGTTTGATGTTTAGACTTTGAATGACTTTAATTGACTCCTCTAATGATATGTTGTCTTTTTTCAACACAATATTATCTTTTTTTAGTTGTTTGTTAATATTTTTAAGATCCCTGTTTTTTTGCTTGTACTTTGCAATCTTTGATTCACTATCTAGACTAATGACTTCTTCACTTGTAGGCTCAGTGTTATTATTTAGATTGCTACAGTTGGATGCAACATCAACTTTCCCTAACATACTGCTTGAAGCAGACTTGTATAAAGGATTTACACGGCATTGCTTTTGATGATGTGATGAGCTTTCCTGCATGGCATCGCTCTCCAAATTAAACAGTGGCCTGTCCTTTATTGATTGTATTTTTTCTGCAAGCATTTTTTCAATATTGTGAACTGTCCCTTGATCAATGTCACTTCTTTTCTGTTTCTGAAATGTTAAAAAGCCCAATTGCATCTTCACTTATCAAAATAAATACGATATTTCATTTTATAACAAAACCTAGACTGCTTGTAAATTACCTTTAAAGCTGTCTGTTGTAAATCTTTTTCATCAATACTGTCAGTGATAGATTTGAGCATCTTACGTCGTTTTTTGTTTGGTGCTTCCTCCACTATGTCCTCTTTTGTGACTGAATAGTGAAATTGAAACAATTAAAATATTATACTTGTTTATTGAAGTGACAGCTAATCACTAATCTATAGATTGATTTGAAATAGCATTTACTAAATACAAAATTTTACATTAAAAGAAGCTAGTTATTCTGGTTTTTAAGCTTACCTGAAAGTGCAAGAATATGAGCATCATAATACCCCTTTTCTGTATCACTTATGCACTGCTTTTCTTGTTGTCCCATTGTAGAAGGTGGCCAATAGACCTTGTAGTACTCCTTTGCTTGAAAATCATCTGTGTCAACTGGGTTGAAATCTTTCATATCCTTGTTCACATTAATTACACATGTAACATTATCCTTATATTTCACAAAGGCAAATTTAATTGATTTTTTAGCACAGGAAACTTTCTGCATTCTTCTAAATCTAGTTATTCACAACAGTATCTGTTAAAGAGAAAAGTTTCTCTATTAGATACTAAACTTCTAAATGAGTTTAAAAAGGGTAAATGCAATGTTTTGAAACTTAAGTAGAAATTAAATTTGAATATTATACTGATATAAGTTGTATTACACATACATGACTTATTAGATGGTAACACATGTAGGCTTATCATAAGGAATTCAATTTAGTCACATTAATTGCTAGAAGCTATAGTGTGCCATAGGTATATTTCACAAAGTTCTAATGTCCTAATACTATTTGTTGCCATTATATATCTTATTTTAGTTAAGCAGTATTGACTGTATATGAACACATTTTTCTTCCATGAAGTAGATATATGAAACCATAAAACTGAAATTTTGCTAATAATTTGAAAGTCAAAAATTGTTAATAATTTGGATGATAAAATATTACTATACATTATTATACTATAAAATTTAATCTATATAGTAGATATACTTACATTCGTGAAGAAATCAAACAAACTTGATGAATGGCATAGAAAGGGGAAAATTCCCTGTTGTTTCTTTGCATATAATGGCCTTGTACAATGAGAAAGAGGCATACATGTGAGGCTTTCCCAAATGAACAGAGGGGAGTGAGGTTTATCCAAATAAGGAAAGAGGGGCTACATTTTTGTTAATATGTATAAGAAGTGAACATGAGGATTTCCTAATGATGCCAACAATGATCTACCAATGATGCCATGCCATAAACTTTTCTCTATTAATGAGAAATTATCAATGTGTGTATTTAAGAAAGGCAAATGAAATGTTTTGTAATTTATGTAGCAATTAAATTAGAATATTATACAGATATATTACACATGACTTATATGATGGTAACACATGTAGGCCTATCATAGGGAATTCAATTCAGTCACATTGCCTAAAGCTATGGTGTGCCATAGGCAAATTCACATTATTCTAATGCCTAACACCATCTGTTCTGTTGCTACTAGATATCTAATGTAAGTTGATTACTATTTGACTGTTTATGAACACAATGTTCTTCATGAAGTAGATTAATGGAAATTTATAAACCTGAAATTTAGCTTATATTTATTTTTAAGGTAAAAATTGAGTATTAGTTTAGATGATGCAATATTTCCATACATTATTACACGTACTAGAAAAGGAAAGGACTGCATGGTATCTTTTTTTTATAGTATTATTTTTAAACCTTGTAGTAGGTGGTAAATATTATTGTACTTAATTAATACTATATAGACTAGTAATATTTCATAAATCCATGGGAATGGAAAATGCAAATAAGAAACTGGCTGATTTGAAATTACAATTAAAACTGTTTCTGATGAATAAATAAAATTATAGGCACTACATTTATACACATGAAAACTGCTATCATGTTTTCAAATATATTTAACAGGCTATAGGTGAAGGTCTTGTTCTACAACATACTGTTCTACAACATACATAATGGATAAGCGGAGGAAACTGTATTTGGAACCAAACCAACCATTTATTGTACCCTGGACTACTATCCATAGGAAACAGTCACAGGCAAATAAGGCTTTGCCTAATGTGCATGTATGTTGAAAATAAAATTTTTAGATGAATACTGTTTACTGAAATTTCCTGCTAAGATTAGATCAAGTGAAGTAAAATGTTTTTTGATATCCTTTTTATTAGATTAATGCAAATGATGTTGAACCAGGTGGTGGCAATGATGTACCTAGCTTACATGAACCACAACAATTAAACTTAGACCCTTGCACATTACCTACCTGCAATACTAATATGGTAATATATGTATAAGTGTTGATGAAACATGTTACTAGCATATCAACTAATGTATGCAACATCTTCATGAATCTATATAGGTGATTAGTGAACCTTCTAAATGGAATGTTTCTGAAGATCAAGTTAACTCTACTTCATCCAGTTCATCTGAGACACCATTAAACCTCAGTACAACTTCAGTGTCCAGCATTAGAATTCTTAAAGAAAGTGACTATCAAGATAGCTCATTGAATGCAGGTGATCACTATGATACAATCAGTGATTCAGTAAGTGAAAGTCTACCTGATAGAGACATTTTAGATGACATCAACAACAAGGATGATGACTCAATTGCATATAGTAATGACACTGATTTGTCTGATTTGAATATGGACTATGGTGAAGACCAATCAGATGGTGAATCAAATGAAGAAATAGACCCTCCAGATTTTGCAAAAAATGATTTTTTTCGAAAAGCAGATAAACCTATTATGGAAAACTTGAAAACTACATTTGGGGAAATTTTTATGTTGGTCTTTACATATTTAATCAAGCACAACTTAACAAATAAAGCTATCAATGACTTGATACTGATGGTAAATGTGATGTTCAACAAAGAGGTGCTTCCTCCAACTATATACCTTTTTAACAAGTTACTGCAGGGTCTTACCAGTGGCATACATATCCACATTTTCTGTGACTACTGTATGCACTACATTGGACAAAAACATTTACTAACTGACAATGTAAAATGTTCATTGTGCAGAAAACATGTTTCTCTGAAGGCAATACATAACAACAATTTCTTTGTAACTGTTGAAGTTGAACATCAGATCAAAGCCTTACTTGAAAGCCTAACTGAAGAAGATTTGTCCTACAGGGATAGTGTGCTGCCATCAAGTTCAGAATTAGGCGATGTTTTCACTGGTGATCTCTACAAAACTCAATCAACAATCTTACAGAAAAATGACTTTACATTTACATTTAACACAGATGGAATTCCCTTATATAAATCTTCAAACACCTCCTTATGGCCTCTGCAACTGATTATTAATGAATTGCCACCAACACTGCGTTTCAAAAATACACTTCTGGCTGGGATATGGTGTGGTAAAGGGGAGCCAAAAATGGACATATTTCTCAAGGAATTTGTGAACCACTGCAACACTTTAAGCACTAATGGAGTTAGATGGAAATCCCATGAACAGGACATCATTACATCAAAATTTTATCCTTTATTATGTGTTGTGGATTCTCCAGCAAGAGCCCCATTGCAAGGTATTATGCAATTTAATGGGTATTATGGATGCAATTGGTGTGAGCATCCTGGTGAGACAGTTCAATGTGTTATGAAGTATCCTGTTGATATTGAGGTCTTAAACTTGAGATCAAATGGTAGGCTTATATTGCAAATGCAACAAGCTGTTGCTGATAAAAGCATTATATGTGGGGTTAAGGGGCCAACTCCACTCATTAACCTGCCAGGCTTTAATATGGTAAACGGATTTTTTCCTGACTATATGCATTGTGTATGCCTTGGTGTTTGTAGACAGTTTCTAGAACTGTGGCTGTGTTCACCACATGATGATTACTATATTGGCAAACCACAAACAATAAACAAAATGTCAAAACGAATGCAAGAGTATTTGCCACCATTAAGTATTGGACGTAAACCCAGACCTTTATCTGAATGGAAATTTTGGAAAGCCTTTGAATTGCACAACTGGTTATTGTTTTTCAGTTTGCCAACCCTAAATGGCATTTTACAAGATAAATATTTGAAGCATTGGGCACTTCTCGTGGCAGCAATGTTCAACTTGCTAAAGAAAAATGTAACTAAGTCTTCTGTAAATCTGGCTAACGAACAACTCCATAGATTTGTATTTAGAGTTCAGCAACTTTATGGTAAATCTGTTATGACCTTTAATGTCCATTTACTAACACATATGGCATCTTGTGTTAAGCAGTGTGGTCCTTTATGGTCAAATTCCTGCTTTCCTTTTGAAAATGGAAACAGGTTTTTAAAAATGTTAGTAAAAGGATCAAAAGGCGTTGCATTGCAGGTAGTAAATAAAACACTGAGGTCAAAGATGCACTCTGTATTGCTGAAAGAAATTACTGTATGTAATGAAGTAAAAAAGTTATGCAAACATGTGCATACCAGAAAGTTTTCACGTGTCACTGATGAGGTAAACAATGTAAAATTGCTAGGTAAGTGCTTCATTAAATTCAAATTTAATAGTGATGAGCAATCATACTTCAGTACTCATGATATCCATGTAAATTCTGCAGAAGTATACAGTAGGATGATTGTCAATGGAGAAGTTGTCCATGCAGTTATGTATACACGGAGTTGCAGTAAATCCAATGACTGTATTGTTATGTTGAAATCAGGGATCATAGGACAAGTATTGAGAATTTTGAAATACAACAATGAGCTAGTAGTTTTTATACAGCAATTTGAAAATTTAGGAAATGCAACATTTGGTAATAGTGATCCACTTCCACATATCTATGAGCTTAATGATATTGTCCATGGTATTGTTATTGCCATTCCTCCATCTGATATTATAGCAAAAATGGTTTTTGTGAAAACAGAGCAAATGTATGTCTGTTTGAAACCTAACAATATAGAATATGGTTAAAACAACATTTACAAGTGTAGAATTGTGTAGTATGGTGCAGTTCTTTGTATTTGTTCATTTATACTATATCAAAAGCTCATTAAAAAACTTCGTCCACCAATGTAGTTTAATAAAATAAAACGACAAATACAACAATAAAATTTGTTGATGGAGTTTTTTGCCTTCATTTTTGATATTTAATAATGCAAACACCCAACGAAATTAGAAATTTTTTTAAATTCATAAATTACAAAAGAAAAGCATGGTTTTAATTGGATATATGTATTATGACATATAGCAGTATAGACCGGCCATGATGAGATATATGGATATATGGGCCAGCAACCATTGAATGCATGGGATTAATTGGTCAACACTACCAATGAATTATGGATTTTCATGGAAGCATTGGTTTTCATTTCCAATAATACCATGCAAACAGGAGTGCTAATGGGAAAATATGTTTTCCCATTTGTCCAGTTGCTTACTTGTTTTATATGGGAAATGAAAACCATAGTTTCCATTTAAAATCCCATGAATTCAATGGTTGCTGGCTCATACAACCCATTATCCTATTCCAATTATGGTTAAATGGGCACAAAACCAATATATTCCATTGCATATCATGGTTAATAAGTGCTCTTCCACACATCCCCCATTTAATCCATGAATTTCCATAAATGCAAACCATGTAAACTATAGGAAATTGTGCTATTTCCTATAAAACCAACAATTTCCTGCATTGGAATTCATTGGTTTTGAATGGATTTTTGTGCTGGGATAACACCAAGTGTTTTCTAGACTTAATAGTAGGAAAAGCGCCTAACTAGCACTGAATTATGACAGAAGGGTATTGCACCCTTTAGAGCATGGTATATCACCATTAATTCACTGGAGATACAGACCACAAGGTTGTGGAGTAACTCAGCTTGCTCACGTGGTGTTGTTTACAATTAATCATGTCTTATGCAGTCATGTGGTGCAAGAACTAGCAAAAATAATCACTTACTGTTGATTTAATTCTGAATTCTTTTTTACTTCACTTTAAATGCCGAACAGCACATTTATAGAATCTGCCTCGTTGCCTTCCACATGCTCAAATCAGCCCTCGTCCTTTACGTTGTTATTAAGTGCAGCTTCTTAATTTACGCCGACTGGATAACTGAAACGATCTCACATTATTTCTTCAACTTCACATTATTTACTCAATTCAATGCTTAATCTCACAATTCCGAAGTTAAACATCGCGACACTGCAAAAAATACTTTCAATTCTTGGCAAACATGTGAGACTTTGACAAGCCTTTTGTGAAACTTCAAGTGAATTTTTAAATATGTGAACATTTACATTTTTTCTTTAAGATGATGGTGGGAAATGCACATGTTCTTTCCAAATAAATCATATTTGTGTTTAACTACACAGCTTACACTACTCATATATTTTCAGTAATTACTATATTTTTACAAAAAAACTCCTCTTATTTGTGCAAGCCTACCAATGATTCCATTACACTGTAAGAGACACACATATACTGTAAGCAATAAAAGTCTTCATCCAAACCATATTTTTAGATGTTTATAGTTATAAAATAAAAACTGCATTATGAAACTTAAAAATTCTTTAATCATTTCTTTATTGAAGTGTTCTTAAC
>JAQIWY010000021.1:0-11439 GCA_034696925.1 Leptoiulus proximus
CGCTTACTTTGAAAAAATTAGAGTGCTCAAAGCAGGCGTTATCCGCCCGTATATTACAGCATGGAATGATGGAACAGGACCTCAGTTCTATTTTGTTGGTTTTCGGATATCTGAGGTAATGATTAATAGGGACTGACGGGGGCATTTGTATTGCGGCGCTAGAGGTGAAATTCTTGGACCGTCGCAAGACAAACTAGTGCGAAAGCATTTGCCAAGAATGTTTTCATTAATCAAGAACGAAAGTTAGAGGTTCGAAGGCGATCAGATACCGCCCTAGTTCTAACCATAAACGATGCCAACCAGCGATCTGCCGGAGTTCCTCCAATGACCCGGCAGGCAGCTTTCGGGAAACCAAAGTGTTTGGGTTCCGGGGGAAGTATGGTTGCAAAGCTGAAACTTAAAGGAATTGACGGAAGGGCACCACCAGGAGTGGAGCCTGCGGCTTAATTTGACTCAACACGGGAAAACTCACCCGGCCCGGACACTGGAAGGATTGACAGATTGAGAGCTCTTTCTTGATTCAGTGGATGGTGGTGCATGGCCGTTCTTAGTTGGTGGAGCGATTTGTCTGGTTAATTCCGATAACGAACGAGACTCTAGCCTGCTAAATAGGTGGTCGATTTCTAGTCGTCGACCTGCTCTTCTTAGAGGGACTAGCGGCGCTTAGCCGCACGAGATTGAGCAATAACAGGTCTGTGATGCCCTTAGATGTCCGGGGCCGCACGCGCGCTACACTGAAGGAATCAACGTGTGTTTGCCCCCGTCTGGAAGGACAGGGTAATCCGTTGAACCTCCTTCGTGATAGGGACTGGGGCTTGAAATTCTTGCCCACGAACGAGGAATTCCCAGTAAGTGCGAGTCATAAGCTCGCGTTGATTACGTCCCTGCCCTTTGTACACACTGCCCGTCGCTACTACCGATTGAATGATTTAGTGAGGTCTTCGGACTGGGGCCCGGCGAGATGCCCTCGTGGTGTCGCGCTGGTCGTCTTGGAAAGATGACCGAACTTGACCATTTAGAGGAAGTAAAAGTCGTAACAAGGTTTCCGTAGGTGAGTTAAATGGACAACTGAAGTCATCCTATACTTGGTAAGTGCCCCATGGAAAGAAAGGATACACGAAGATTAAGTACAGTATTAAAGGGGCAATGCACCTACTGCTAAAAACAATGGCATTGGGGAGACAATAAACCCCACAAGAGGCGGCCTTAGAAGTGCTGCAAAGCACAAAGATACCCATAAACATGGTGACAAATAACCTAGGCTAAAAGAAAAACACCCTGCATCCTGCGCTGGTCTACTACACAAACCTTCACTGGACACAGCGCCGCACCATAAGCCTCAATGAAAGGAGACTGCCAATGTTAGTCGTTATTGATGGGAAGAATTGTAAAGTAGGAGGAGAGAAGAGAGGAGGGGGAAAGAAGGAGATGAAATAATGAAGAGCAAGGAAAGGTGAGAAAAAGGAGGATGAGGGTAAATGTACGGGAAGAAAAAGGAAGGGGTGGGATAGGTGGAGGGGTTGTGGAATAAGGGGTAGGAGAATGAAGGAAGGGATGGTGCAAGCAAGGAGGAATGGGTGGGGTAATGGGAAGGGGGAGGGAAGTTAGTGGAAAGGGGGAAGGCCAGGAAGGGGGGGATAATAGGAAGGAGAAAAAAATGTAAAGGGAGAGGAATGTGTATGGAGCGGAAAGGGGGAAGAAATACGAGCAATGGCAGCCTCTTGGCTAACGCCCGAACAACACTATGCAGGCACTCACGTGCCTCAGTGATACATTGAAGACAAACGCCCAACAGGGCCTAAACAATGGCATGAACGTGGACACAAGAAACCGGCTGAGGCTGACGGCTGTGGAAAAGCGTGAGGGTGGGGATGAATGTTACTCCACAAACCCAGAATGTTGTAGCACGAAAACACAGAAGTGAAAGTGCAAAATAAATAGTGCAGGGAATTTAACAGACGAAAAGATTGACCTGAGAGCAGACAGACGTGCACGGCAATGACGGGGATGGAAGATGGACTAACCCGAGAATACATACCTGATGCGTATAAACACTGATAATCAATCCGATGCAACAAGTGTAGCACATCTTCTTACTTCGGCTTCTGCCGGACGAACCCAATCGAAAAATGCCGCACTGAAATTCTGTTCTAATGTGTGTCGTTTTGTGTATGCGAGGCGCTAGTGTATATGTACGTCTTAGGCCTAAACAGGACCACATAAAATTGAACTGCCCGGTAGCACAAACCCGCTAACAATCGCGCAGCCAATGTATGGTGAACGAATCTTTAGCAAGTTGTATGTCTCGGGAAGATCTTGCACATCACGAGCTGCACAAGCTGATGCATTTGCGACTATAAACGCGCAAAAGAGCTATCATAGAGTTCCTTTGCAGGTTTTCCCGGTAAGAAAAGGAAAGGAGACGGCAAATGAACCCACTGCGAGAATACGAACCTAATGTACTGGGAAGTGATACTCACCCTTAGTCCGCAAGAGGAGCACATCCTCATTCCGCGACATTCGCTTGGCAAACCAATGCAAAGGCACAGCCCGGCGACTGCTTGCTGGTTTCGAGCATGTTGTGTATGTGAGTCAGTAGTGTAGGTGTTCACCATGGCGTATAGCCAACACAAAAGAAACATGTTACCACATATCGCAAGCGCGCAGGAAGGCGCGCGACACATGAGTAATAAGCAAAGGAGGAAAAAATTAGACTCGCTAGAAAACAAAGGGAGTAAGCAACGCTGACACACCAGGAGGTTGGATGTTCGGGAAGAGATACTTAATAGATATGGTAGAGAACCTGACTAGAAATTCCCTATAAGAAGAAATCCGAAAAGGGGGATAAGCAGTTACCTAGCATGTGTACACAGGACGTGATACAATGGCAGAAAACCTCATCCATTGCAATGCAGCCATCGATGGTAACCTTTTAATAACTGCAATTCTGTGTGAAAGGTGACTAAGCTGGCGGCAAAAAAAACTTTTAATGCCCAGCAAGGCACACCGTAGAATCTCCAGGGCGTGCAATCACTTGCAATCGGCGACATGTTTGGTGCGCAAAGTATCTAGAACAAAGTCATAAAGACATGTGTTAATATACAAAATTATTTTGATGTGTAGAGTTGCGTGTAAATAGCACAACTCGAATAAAAGGCGTAAGTGCTAACTAATTCGGGCAATATATATAAAAAAATTTTGGATGTGTAGAGTTGCGTGTAAATAGCACAACTCTAATAAAAGGCAAAGCGAAAACTAAAGAGCAACCTGAATCCGCTGGGCAAACCATTCCAATTACACAAACCACGGGTGTGCAGAACCAAATAAAGAGAAGTCTAAAAGTGGGTAGGCAGGCCTACGCTAAGGAGTCACTTGCGAAAGAAGAGTCAAGGTGGCGTGTAATATAACTTCTTCAGGGAAACTCGCAAGGAAGCCCAGCGGTGAACAAAATGGTGCTCTTAGCCTTGATTGCAAAAAAATTGGCGCTCCTGACTCATTAATCGGTAAACACGCTTGCACAAAAGCTTGTGACCAGACTCAGGGGCATTGTGATAGGCTGCTATGATTTGGTCCTGCAGTGTAGCAAGGCTGATAGTCACAATATCAGACACCAAAGCCTTGGTGTCCCCCTTGCTTTTTGGGATACCCTCTGCCCATGCGGCAAGAGCCACTATCGGAAGAGGGCGGCATCAAGGAGTGATTGAAGAATACCCAAAACATAAACGGTGAAGGTGCAATCTTTCAAGTAGTGGCATTCCCCAGCCGAGGCTGCCCCACATATTTGGCACAAGGAAGTAGACCGCTGTTTGATCTGGCAAAGAAATAAGGGGGTCACTGCAGCCGCGTGGCGAAGGCGCCAGGCTCGCTCTGAGAACCCTATCGTAAAAATGTTGTTGTTCTCAGGAAAAAGCAGAAATTCAGGAATTACTGCATCACTAAAAATCAATTGGGATTGGACCGCCCGTAGTGAATGTTGTCGGTTGAAAAAATCCATGCTAAGAACCTAATCCTTATACATTAAAAAGACGCCCTTGGTGCCCACCCTGTTCGTAGACTGAACCAAAAGTGCCTCTACCTCGCGCAAAACCCGATCATTCCGTAGGGCTGGCGCCTGGGTAACGAGTGCTCGCTCAAAATCCCCAAAGCACACAATATGGAAACGCTCTAGGATCCGTTTGGCACCTGCAGACAGGCAGAGATAATCGGCAATGCGGACCTCCCGCAGGATCTGAACTGACAAAAAACGCAAGCGAAAATCGGCGTAGCGACGAAAGGTGCGACGTATGACTCCAATAGAGGAGGGCAAGCTTAACTGTTGTTAGCGTGAGAGCTTGTTAAAGAATGGGTTAGCCCAAGTAACCACCGTGGGATCCCTCGAGACAAAGGGAAAGACATCCCGGAAATAAACATCCTGAGGACGATGGCAAACCACGGTGCTGAGAGCTTCGTAAATCTAGACAGACTTCTTCCAGGCAGACAAGTCCAGTAACCTAAGACCTCCGTGGCACTTAGGCAAATGAAACAAGGATCGTTTTGGCCACCGTTTGTTATTGTTGGTCCACACACGGAGACTGGCCATGGTACGGTCCAACCACTTTTCCGGTGGGTCAAGATACTGAAGGATGTAGGTGATTTTTGGAATCAAAAAGGACGAGACCAGGTTTGCCCGCTCAAATATGGTAAGTGAGTCTTTGGAAGAAACCCACAAATTCTGGAAATCCTGAATCTGATGTGTTAGATGGTCCCAATTCTGAAGCTCGAATTGCCGGCTGCCCAAATAAAGCCCAAAAAATTTGCCGCCATCAAAACACTGGAGACGGGCGAGCAAGCATTCCCGTCTAGTCACCTCCGAAAGTGGAAAAACCTTAGACTTGACTGTATTGATAGCTGCGCCGCTCACAGCCGAAAAGGAACGGAAAGTCTCTAAAAAGGTAGGGATGTGAAGACTCGATTGTAGCAGCAACGAAATGTCATCAGCAAATGCCAAGATAGATGGGAGCCGGACACCACCCAAAAGGATGCCTCCATCACCCAGGACCTCCGAAACCTTACGAAGTAGCGGCTCAATAGCCAAGAGATACAGCAAAGGAGACAAACTGTCCCCCTGCTTGATACCACCCGACATCGGGATATCTTCTGTGCGTAAGTCGCCATTGCCAACCGTACACACGCTGTTAGTAAGTAATATACGGATCCATGTCACAAAGTTAGGAGAAAGGCCTATTGCACCGAGCACAGCAAGCAAATAGCTATGGGACACGTTGTCAAAGGCTTTACGCTGGTCCACAGAGAAGACCAGACCATCGGTATTCCCCTTAAGATGAAAGAGGTCGCGTAAGACCTTAATATTTGTTCCAATGTCCCGACCCCTGACAGAGCACGTCTGAAGTGGGGAAATTAACTGGGGAAGAAGCCCCTGGAGCCGCATAGCCAAAACACGAGTTAAAAGCTTGTAGTCACAGTTAAGTAACGAAATGGGCCGCTAATCATCTAAGGACACCGGATTTGCGTTCTTTGGAATCAATTTGATATGAGCCGTGGAGAAGTGGAGGGGGCATGCACCTGAAGAAAAGACCTCCGCATACACACGAACCAGAATAGGAACCAGCTGGTCCTGGAAACGCAGGTAAAACTCATAACTAAGGCCGTCCACCCCAGGGCTGGACCGCTTGTTGAAAGATTAGATGGCTCGAACAATCTCGGACGGTCCGATAAGGTTCCCGATGTCGCCATCCTCTGCAGAGAGACGAGGTAAAGTATCAAGAAATGCAGGAAGGCCCGCCACCTCCACGGGACGCGCATGGAACAAGGAAGTATAAAAAGCCTCAATCTTGGCGACAATATCAGCCTTCTGTGTGGATAGCCCCGAAGCATCCTCCACTTGGACCAGTAACTCTTTTCCTTATCGAAGGTGAGACAAACGGGATGCTTGTTGCCACAAATAGGAGGAAGGACCACCTGGGAGGCCAGCAATCTTGCGGTGAAGGTCCAGGCTCATCATGCTAGTATTCAAACCCTCCCGGTCCAAGGCATACGAACAAGCGAGAAACCGATTGATCTTGGCGGACAGCAAAGACTTTACAAACAGCCAGGCCTGGCTACAACTACCGTTAAGAAGTGACAAATCGTCGAATCGGCCTAGCACTGCCACGATCTGAGAACGCAAAAGCGGATCATCAAGAATTTGGACTGGAAACTCAAGGGAGAAAGACCCGCCTGGGGACTCATGAGCCATATTGAGGCAATACGACACGCTGAGATGGTCCCCGCGGACAAGTTGATGATTGATCCGAATAAATCGAAAGCAGCGGACTAAGTCAGCCGATATGTACACGCGATCGAGACGGGCCCATTGACTCCCTCTCCTCTACGTGGCCGCCTGCACCGTTCCATGAATACAGTGCTAATAATCCACCAGATGGTGAGAGTAAGTCAACTGGAGCAGTTCACCCGGTACACGCCGACGATATTCTACACCAGAATTCCAGTCGAAGGGAGGATTAAGCGTGCAATTGAAATCCCCAAGGACCACTGAGGAACGGTCAGAGTGCTTCAAAAGGAAATTGCTTAGTTCGGAAATGCAGGAAGATGCGAGGAGGTCAGATTGCGGCATCAAAATATTGGCAAGCACCATCCGCTGGCCATGAAGGGTAACCAACAGAGCCATGCAGTAACCTTCGACCAGGGGAAAGCATGCATCCACACGCAGGGCAGACACACTCAACGGTACAAGGATGCAAACACCATTAAAACGATGTGTACCGGTGCTATAGTACACTGAGTACCGGCTTCTGAGAGGGAAAAGAATAGAATCGAGAGAAGCGTTACGGAATTCAGTCTCCTGGAAACAGTGGATGGCGAGGGGATCGCCATCCACATAGGAATAAAAGAAGCCAAGGTCCTGATAACTAGACAATCCTCTTACGT
Organism: Leptoiulus proximus; assembly: GCA_034696925.1. Lineage (NCBI taxonomy): Eukaryota > Metazoa > Arthropoda > Diplopoda > Julida > Julidae > Leptoiulus > Leptoiulus proximus. The sequence continues at coordinate 6,928 of JAQIWY010000021.1, forward strand.
TCCAAGTTTTACATGTAACTGCCATTGGATTGGTTGAGAAAAAGAAGACCGCTAATCCTGGGACCGTTGCCTGCATTTGCGCAAGGCTTCGGTGACCCGTTTTTTATCATACTTGGAGTGGCGGGGATCGACAAGAAAAGCCTCCCCCGCCTTCACAAAGTCTGCCGTAAACAAGTTGTATTCGACTAATATTTCCACCAACGAACATCTCCTTGACTTGGACTCATCCAAAAGCTCAGCAAGCATCTCCGCCGAAGTCAAGTGCGACGAACCCGGGAGGGACTGGTCGGTCGACTCGCAGGAGATCGCCAAAGGGTCGGCATCTGCTTTAGCTTCATCAGACGTACTTAAGGACGCCATAGACCCTGTTAAGGAGGCAGAGAGCGTAGGTCCGTAAAATAATCCCTCAAACGTTGGTGGGACAGAAGTTTCATCATCGGACAACGCCGCCAAGCTCCTACGGCGACGCTTTCGTTTCTTCTTTACACGGGAAAAAGGAGAATCCTCAACAGGAGGTGGAACCTCCTCGCGCATCAGGGCATCCTCACCTGAACCACCAGCTGCTAAGCAACCAGCGGCTGGGAGAGGCAAGTCGCCATCATGTTCAGTAATCGGCAAGTTGGCATCGACCTCCATCGCTAGAGCGGCCTCCTCAGCAGAGCCATCCACAACTACCACCAACCCTGGTGTAGCCGAGGTAAGCAGCTCGGAAGAAAGCAAATCAACTGGAAGGACAGTTCCTACGGGGCCACCCACACTCACATCAGGAGCCTGGGATGGAGAAGAAACCAAAAGATTATCTTCGTGGGCCGCGGCTGGCAGGGATGGCTTCAAAGAAGTATCCGGACTGCCACTGCAGAACCGGGCAAAATGCCCAACTTCCCCACACTGAAAACAACGCATCTGTCCCTGTTGAATAGAGACAGAGTGCGTCTGGTCGCCATCTGTCACAGACAAAAACCGAGGCAGGGTGCGGCCCGGCTTCATGGTGATATACACGGATTTCCTGAAAGACAGAACCTCACGATCACCATAAACATAGAAGTTTTGAAACCTGGATTCCACGGTTGCATAATACGAAAGAGCTGCAACCAAACTTTGCGGCGAAATCTCAGGCACCACCCTATTCAAAATAATCCTCTCTGGGACCACGTCGGACGTAAAGCCGATCAAGTCTTTACCCTTAATGGTAACAACCTTACCCACTAAAGCAGCCACATCCGCTGCCGAACGCATGTACAGGTGGGTGTACTGGTTGTCCAGCCGCCCTGCCGAAATCACCGCTTTGCGACCTAAAAGTCTGGTTGTCGCTGCAACATAGTCACAGATCTCAGCCCCCGGGGTGGTCTGGTAAGTAACGCGCTGATTTCGCTCCGCCAGACGTTTGCCGAGGGCTCCGGGAGACGAGCCAGGGACCGGGCCCAAACCGGTCCCCGCAGCAGCTGCAAAAGACTTCCGTGGGACAGGCACAGGAGCCGGAGGCAATGTTCCCTGGGCAGATAAAGCTGGAGTGGCTCTACTACCTGGGACAGCTAGAGTGACACTCCCATCGGATTGACTGGCCATTGACCCCCCCGGGTCAACTGGCAAAGCACCTGAAGGTTGTGAGGACATTAGGTGTCAAAGTGAAAATAATCCTGACCAGATTAATCACATACAGCTTCTGAAAACGAATAAACCACAAAGTGGATAAAAGGGTACCAACAGGAACACTTAGAACTCACCCCAAAGTGAAAAATAATAAAGAATTGTCCCGAAATCACTCAAAAACGCAGCGAAATTGCCAAACAAGGTCCAGGCGTCGAAAAAGTTAAGTTGGAACAAAAACCCAGAGATACTTCCTTCTAGAGTGGAAATGACGCCGCGTGCAAAACGTTCTACACCACGCGTATAGGCGTGAAAAACGTTCCATACTTACGCTATACGCATAAAAAACGTTCTCGGAACCGCGTGTAAAAGGTTCCACGCTATGTGCATAGGCGTGAAAAAGGTTGCCGCCGATGCGTGAAAAAGGTTCTAAACACAAACGAAACGGCAAAAAACGGCAAAAAAACGAGAGAATCTACTTCAAATGAATCAGTACGAGGAAAAGAAATTCTATTATATGAAATTAGTGACAAAACAACGAAGAAATCAGCTCACATACTCACGTTTCTGGGCAGAAAACAGGACGAGAATCTCTCCACGAGTGCAGCAACAAACCAAGATGGCCGCCGACGATGTAATCTAAGAAAACGCACCCACGGAAAAATAGCCAAGCCACAGATACAAAACGAAAGAGCAATTGATGAAACAAACACAAAATAAACAGTTTAAACCAACAATAATAACGCACATAAACTGATAACAGGTCTAAACTTACCAGAAACAGCCCTAAAACAAGTGAAAACTGTGAATTAGGCGCCGTTGGTGTCACACGCAATTAGTGCCACACGCAAAAACCCAGGTTAGAAATTAATAAACGAAAAAAATAACGAAACTAGAGATAGCCACCTGCTGGCTATCTAACGACACAGATTAACTAAAAATGTGTCAAAATAAAAAGAAACAAACGAAAATAACGAAAAGAAATTAAAACTATGAACTCCACAACAACCAAACAACAAAAAAATAGGCCCTAACACACAAACAGCTGACCGCGCCTCACCACAACTGGTGTGATAAGGCACGCACGGTTAACAGAAAAAAACGAAGAAATTAAGATAAATTAAGCAAAAGAAAACCTTATTAACCAGATCAATCTGTTCTGAAAGTCTTTAGATACCACTGTAGTAAGGAAAGCAGGTCAAAACTGCCAGAAATCTAGAAAAAAGGATCACCATAATATCTTACTCAGGAGCTCCTAGAAAACACGACCTACTCACCGTAGGTGAGAGTATGAGCCAGGAACCCCTTGCGAGGTCCTGGACACGCAATCACGAACTGAAAAAATGGTGTTAAAGAACACCTAACACATTAATTAAATCGCATGTGTTTGACGAAGAAACAAATATGTGCAGATCAGCAAGATTGCTACGAGTATGGAGCAAACCCCACCCACTCAAAGCAATCACGCCGAGGAACACTTGGACGATACACTCAAAATCATACCAAAGAAAATATCGAGGGTGGTCGCGAATCCGCATCCACCAAGTGCATGCATCAATGAAGAAACCCTTCACTCACAATGAGAAAAGCAGCTTCAAAGATGCAAATACAGGACCCCAACGTGTAAGAAAACAGTCCTCCTGGTTACGTTCCTTAAAAAAACGACGCTCACTAGCTTGAAGCTGATATATTCGCTTACATAGCAAACGCACTCCTGAGTGTACACACCGATGGTAAGAGGCATACACTTGATCTTGAACAGAAGCTAAAGTAAGGGTAAGCACATCTGCCACTAATGCTCTGCCAGAACCAGGCCCTTTGGGGACCCCCACCAACAAAGCCTCGTCGAGTGGCAGCTGCACACCACCATCATCCAACAGTCGCTGAAGAAAAGGCCTCAGCCGAGTGATGAAAGAACAGTGCAGCAGCAAGTGTTCTTCCCCGGCACCCGGAGAATGACAAATAGAACAATCCGCTGAGTGGCGCTGCCCTATGGCATGCAAAAACCGAGGGGTATTAGCCGCTCTTGCCCGTAACCTCCAAGCTCGCTCTGCAAACCCAATCGTGAAGAGGTTACCCGCCTCAGAATACCGAGCCAAACCCGGCTCCTGTCTACCAAGCAAACAACGCTGTACCGACCGCACTGCTCTGTTCAGGTCTAAAACGTTGGAACACACCACCTCCTCCTTATACCAAAGGGATGCCGACCCACTCCCGTCACCCTGGGACACCCTGTCCCACTCCTGGAAGACCTCGCGCAACCCCTGAAGACGTAAAAGGCGGAGGCGGTGCTGCTCCGACAATTCAGTGAGACTAGTAAAGGTGGTGACTAGCAGAGCACCCAACTGGGAGCCTGTGGCTCGTGGAACCCTGATGTAGTCCACAAGACGAACCCTTCCGAGCAACTCTTTTGACTCAATACGCAAACGGAAATGTTTGTGCCGTTTCACTGTTCGCCGAACGGAAGCTAAGAATCGTGGAAGCAATGCTAATCGGAGCCGGGAGACCACCTGAAACATAGGGTTCACCCAATCTACCATTTCACCATACCCTGTGTTGAACTTGAAGGCAGTATCATAATAAGGATCCCCAGAATCCCCTAAAAGAAGAGTCATGTGTGCCTCTAACAGCCTAATTGCAGCAGACCAGGTTCCGAGATCAGGCACCACTAACCCAACTTGGCCCACCGCCAAGTGAAACAAGGACCGTCGGGGCCAACGCTTACGATTGTTGATCCACACCCGTATGCCCCCATAAAGCGGTCTAACCACTTCTCAGGAGGATCAAGGAATTGCAAAATAAAGGAAGTTTTGGCTACAACCTGTGTTGAAATCAAACGTGCCCGTTAAAAAATTGTTAGCTGATCCTTTAGTGGCCCCCAAGCCACTTGAAAATTGGTTAACTCTGCCACGAGTCCTGACCAAT
>JAQIWY010000022.1:0-11393 GCA_034696925.1 Leptoiulus proximus
AGCTGTAACAGTTGCTAAAAACTCTTCAATTACTACTGGAACTCCAGTTAGTGCCAGCACAATAATTCGGGTGCTTACTGATGCTGGTTTACATGGAAGATCACCAAGAAAAGCCATACATATCCTAAGTCAATACAAAGAAAAGACTGGCTTTTGGTAAGAAATATAAAAACATGGAATTTTTTTATTGGAGCAATGTGCTTTTTTCAGATGAGGTCAAAATTGAGCTTTTTGGAATGAAACAACTGCATAAAATTTGGAGAACAGCAAACTCAAAGTTCCATCAGCATAATGTTATTTCTCAGTAATAGTTTGGGGGTGCATGTCATCCTCTGGAGTGGGCAATTTGGTGTTTGTGGGGTCAAGAATGAAAAAAGAAGACTACCTTGACATTCTACGAACAAATTTATTGCCATCAGTTGTCCATTTAAGGTTGGATCCAATTTGGACATTCCAACACGACAATGATCCCAAGCACAAATTCAATCTTGTGATGGATTGGCTGCTTTATAGAGTTCCAAAAATACTTGACCACCCTCCCCAATCCCTAGACTTGAACCCAATTGAACATTTGTGGGAAGATTTAGATAAGCAAATAAGAAAACATTAGATTTCCAGTATTTTTAAGCTGAAAGAAGTCATCTTAGAAGAGTGGCAACAGATCTCATCAGAAGTAACTAAGAAGTTAGTGCAATCAATGCCAAGTAGATTGGCAGCAGTTATTCAAAGCCAGGGTGGACCAACAAAGTACTGAAGTAGTACTAAAGTTTCTTTTTTTGTTTTAAAATATTACCCAAATGTCCTTGGATGAAGACTTTTGACTCATAAAAATGATGTTAAGAACACTTCAATAAAGAAATGGTAAAAGAATTTTTAAGTTTCATAATGTAGTTTCTATTTTATAACTATAAACATCTGAAAATATGGTTTGGATGAAGACTTTTGACGCTCACAAAGTACGTCTTTTCGATGAACGAATTTTGACATGTCGCGGGCCGGAGGGGAGCAGGGATTTTGCGCCATCTGGTGCATGATTTACGTAACAGACCAGGTGGTGGGGCTTTTGTAAATATTAGTTTTTCATTTGCACAACTTATTTTAGTAACGCAGCAGCAGAAAAATGTCGAGTGTGATTCGCCTGCACATCAAATGGATGCCATAATCAAAGTCCCGATAACACCAATTAAGGTATTTAAAGGGTATTTAGTTCATGTAAACCTGTGTACTATGTGTGTCTTTGTACCTGTGTTTTATCCATTTTAGAAACTACAACCGTTTTCCGCGTGGATGACTCGTTGCGTTCTTCGGATCGTTACGATTGATTCACTGGTATCGTATCGTAAGTTGTGACAATAACACGCTTTATACGTGGGCATTTCCATGACCATATTATATTAAGTATGTATCCATTTGACAGCGCCGGCCGGTGCATGCATCTTTACGGTGTCAGGCTCCAGCAAAGGCTCCAACAAAAAGCCCGCGGGCAGCAACTTGCTGCCCCGAAAAACCGAACATAAAGGAACGAAAGGTCTGGTGCACCGACCAGCGTCCAGCTCGGACGCTAGCCAAAACCTCTCTGACTCTACCGCGCTCTCGAGCTTCCCAGCAAACCTCGCAAGGAATGCTGGTCAGTCCGAGAACGCAGGAGAGTTTCACCCTTGACCTGGCGCCATTCGCGCCCAGGTCAATACCTGGAATTCCCCGAATTCCACAACGGTAAGCCACCGAATTGCTGCCTTCCAATCTAATAAAACGACGACTTTTTACTATACGTCCAATTCTTGGACGCTTAAAGTCTTGATAAAGATCCGAATCTGTTTGATGGCTGAAGAGCAAGTCATTTTGCGAGGACCTTCGGAGGATATATACGGGGTGATTAGCGAATGTGGGATTTCTGGTTTGCAGCGTTTGAAAATGTTAAGTAATTCCTTTTGTAGTTGGCAGTTCGAAAAATTCTCTCTACAGCTTCAGGGGTGCTTACGTAATTGGACTAACAACCGCACGGAAGGAATATAGCCATCGGCATTTCGAGACATCTTCTGCCAAGGTGTAGGCGCATCTGTTCGGCAACGATCGAAATTCGGCAGATGGCTACCTATACCTGTGATGAGCAACGGTCAACTGATTTATATCTGCGCACAATTTATATTTTCTTATTCTTCTTCCCAGAAATTCCCAACGTTACATTTTTGGAGATGTGCTACCGGAATTTGAAACAAGCGACAGCGAGACAAATGCGAAAATCCTGTAATGTAACAAAGATGCGTAAAGCTGCGAGCGGCTAACCGAGTTGACGGATAACCTCGTATCGTCAAACTACGGTCGTCCGAGAACTTTTGCCGTGGCGTAAAATCTGCTCCCAGGAAAACGAGCGAGACGATCGGACATTTATAAGCGCAGGAGCTTGTTGTTCTCCTTCCTTGTTGTTCCTCCTCCTCCTATCGTTTTTAATAAAAAAAAATTATTTACAGGTGGGAACGACTACTCGTAGAAAAAGTATAAAGCGGCTGACGTGATGAACCGCCCGGAAAGGCTCGTCGGAGAGCAAGGAGAGTTCGGTCCGTTATTCGTGGGTACGTACGTCTCTCCGTATAAATTCGAAGAAGTTACGAGTTTTGCCCGTTTCGATGGTATCGATTTCTAAGTTTTATTTCGTTTTGCTCAGCGGATAGTTCGAAACGATGCGTTGGGATGATTTTTTTTTAAATTTCAGAAACGGGAGGATGCTCGCTCGGAGAAATCCTAATTGCCGTTTGTTTATAAATAAAATCATAGCCGCGATTTTAGGTTAACCGGATTTTTTTCATGTACGCGACAGTTACGTCATAAAAGAGTTTTCTTCTTATTCGTTAGGAATGCTGCCACCCTGGTGATGGACCCTGCTCTGCATAAAGGTTTTAATATATTGTTGAAGGTAATTGTCGTTTTTACTTTAAATGCAAATAAACGATCCCCATATTTGTTGAAATTCGATCGTGGCTTAATTATTATAGGTCGCACGTAGTCGTGCAGATCGGTAGGACAGGCGTTTATGGACTGTCCCGCATTGGACGCTAGGACAGACGTTTATGAACTGTCCCGCATTGTAAGTCTTTTGGCCGAAGCGCCATTACGCAGCAAGGCACGTTAGTTCGAAAAAGAAGCAATTGGTAGTTGGATTTCGGTTTTCGAAAGGTTTAAACGCGTTTCGCGAGTGATTTTTTCTTGTTTTAAAGTGATTACGTGCTACACTGGATACGACGAAGAAGGATTAATTAGCGTTCGTGTGTGCGTGCACCTCGTATATATATGGGATTGGCAGTTATTGTATAAGAATAAGGTAAGAAACAAAAAGTCTTATTTAAATGTTTTAATTAGCTTTAGCGCCTTAGAATGGGGGGGCGTGGAGGTCGAAGGGCCCATTGCATGACGTGGGCGGGGGGAATGCAAATTCCTAGGGGCTTTCAGGCTGGATGGATTGTCGAAAAGTTGTGTTTTCCGGGCAATTTTCCATAGGCCATAATGGTTTTTGGGGCATATACATATAGCCTTTGCAGTCTGACTTTTCTTTAACTCCTCCCCGTGGGGCGGGAGAGGCCGGGCCGTGTTTTGCGCGTCTGTCGGCTTACGGCCACAAAGGAAAACTGTAAGCTGCGTCAGACGCCGGCTTACGAGCTGCTGCTGCTGCTATATGTTACATTCGCGCGCGCGCATTTATTGTTTGGAATTCTTTGCTTGCGCACGTTCATTTGTTGTCTGGATTAACATGGCAACATCTTTGGAAAAGGGCAAGTAACTTTTATTCTTTTTTTTAGCATTATATTCCAGAACTTGTTTCATTACATGTTAAAATCTGGATACCGATCGGTTAGGAACATCGAAGGTCACTCGTTCATTTTGGCTTTTAGGATTTTCTGATATTCGTTTTCGTACAGGCCCCTACACATTTTAACGTTTTTCTTATGTTATGTTATGTTATTTTGACGTCAAGGAAACATAAATGAATATCTACAGTTTTTTCTATTCCTTTTATGTTTCCTTATGCATGTCGAAGTCGTCTGCTTGTGATATTTTTCTTATGTTATTGTGACGTCACTAGCAGACGACTTCGACATGCATAAGGAAACATAAAAGGAATAGAAAAAACTGTTTATATTCTTTTATGTTTCCTTATGCGTGTCGAAGTCGTCTGCTAGTGACGTCAAAATAACATGGCATTACATAAGAAAAACGTTCAAATGTGTAGGGGCCTTTACTCGAATTACAGGATTACAGTAAAGGCCCCTACACATGTTTGACGTCACTAGCAGACGACTTCGACACACATAAGGCAACATAACAGAATGGAAACAGTTTCTATTCCGACCAATGGGAAGATATAGATGAAATTTATTAAACAGTGTCGTGTAACTTTCATTACTTCTTCTAGGCTGCTTCTAATTTACACTTGGTGCACAAGTAGAAAAGATAAAATTTTATACAAAATGCAAAATAGCACAGAAAGAGCAACAGGGCAAGAATGCAGAGAAATATCCTGAAATAGGCGGCGCTGCAAGCTTATGTCAGAAAAAAGTGAACATAGAGAAATGTGTAGGGTGTTGCCGTAACATAGCATAGCATAGTGAAACATAGGCAACATAATGTAATGAATTGTTCAAATGTGAAAAGGCCTTTAGTCTAAAATAAGCATAATAAAAGAGAACATGGCCTTACAAAGTCCAATACAGGTTGAACAAGTCAGAGCTTGATTTTAATGTCTTCTTTGTAGATGGATAATCAACCACATGCAGATTATTCTGTATTCGGTTTTGTCCCTTCACTTTAGTATTCTGGTAATCTTGCAAAAAGAAAGTACTCCAATTTTGATGTGCATTCTAGAAAAATGCTTTTATATCCTTTTCAGAGAGATTCAATGTATTATTTCTTGTACTGCGTACAAATTTGTATTTTCCATTAAAAGTGTAAATAACTCTTCGTGAAATACATCATAAAATAACTCATTGGTGTTAATGACTCAATTCAATTTAAATCAGCACCCCACGGTTGGCAAATAAATGCCATATGGCAGGGAATCACGCCCAATTTCAGGATAATGCTCCTACTTTAGCTGCGTCTTAGTCATCATTGTTAGATTGAATTTGAACTAAATCATAAGATTCGCCAAGTAGGCTATTCCATCGTCTAAGTACATGCAAAAAAATGACCAATAGTAAGCACAAAGCTCGATCAAGGGATTGTAGTGAAAATGTCTACTAGGGTGGTTGTTAGGCATTAATTTTTTTGAAGCAAGATGTGATTTAAGAGCGATTAAAATGTTTGAATAACCCCATAGATAACTTTCCACGTCTGGACTTCAACTGGTCCCAATTTAGAGAGTGGCGCATTTCTGTCACACTCGCAGTATGCCGATAACTGCCCTTAACAAATCTGGCTGCTATATGCTGGACCATCTCTATATCCTGAATATAAACCATCCTGTCAAGGTTTCAAACCGGAGCACCATATTCCAACATAGGGCGAACTAGAGTTGCGTAGCCAGCTTTCTTTACATTTTCTGCACATTCTCAAAATATGCATTGGATAAATTTAAGCAGTTGGTTTGCTGCACCAACAATTTTTTTGAAATGGCGAATCTTAAAAAGGTTTTTGGTAATATAAAGGCCCAAATATTTGACAGCAAGTTGAACACCATCCAGAGAGTACTTAGGATTGCAAGTTTCCATTTTGAAGAAATACGCTCAATTATGCATTTACCCTTATTTAATTTCAACTGCCTTCCATTGCACTAGGAAGGCAGTACGACAAGATCGTGTCGGAGTTTGAAGGATAAACTTGTGCCTTTATCCATGTCATCACATATAATGGAATCATCAGCAAAATCTTTTGAATTACTAGACAGCTACTTTGGTAGGCGTTTACGAATAAGAGGAAAAGTTAGGGGCCGAGGACGCTACCTTGAGGTACACCTGAGGTTACGTCTGGTCAGCTTGATTAAGCTCCATTAATTACAACCCTTTGCTCCCTTTCTGTTAGAAGTGCGGTATCCATGAAATTGTAAGGGGATTGATCCTATATGATTTAAGTTTTAATGACAAGCGTTGGTGAGGTTGTGTCGAATGCCTTAGCAAATCATAAAAATCTCTCAAGTTCACTGATTTCTTTAACACTCCTATTAACATTTTTGAATTTAATATCTTCTGGTTAAAATACAGTTGATTTCCTAGATTCATTTCTTTGATTTTTTGCTGATTTTGCTTTTGATGAGCACTTAATCGGGTGAATTTAGTAATTTTAAGCAGAATCCACTTCTCATCTGTATAAGTAAATTTTTTGTTGGGCTTTGCCTTTTTTACTAAAGGTTGGATAGGCATTTTGATATCTTACTCTGATATTCTGTATGGTTGAGTGACTTAGTTACTGTAGTTCAGCTATTATCCTGGTGGAGTTTTCATTCTCATAATGGCTAACAATACCTTCAAAGTTGTAAAAGGGTTATTTAATGACACTAAGTCTCAGCTCATCTCATCGTTTACACAATAAAATTAGCATGTTTATAAAAAATTAAAGCAAAGGTGCTGGTTGTTGGGTGGTGGCCAGAATGCTGGCAACACTGAAAATTAGCCATAAGGCTGGGAGGTTATTATTGATGTTAGATTACAGAAAGGGTATTAGTTCTGCCAATGTAATGGGGGTAGGGGGTGAGCGTGCTTTAGTTGCTAATATAAGAGGGACATCACAGGTATAAAGAAGGTGGTACCAGCCGTGAGTGCTGTTTGTGCATAGGGGGAATGGATCTTGTGTGGTGATATTTATTAAACCTTTTTTTGTGCAGGCGCTGTATGGGTTTATGCGGAGGTGTAGCGCAAATTTCTTTAAGAAAAAGGGGATGTTTAGGTTCAGGTATGGTTGTAGTTGGTGTGGAGTTGAGTGAAAATGTTTATAGGAGTGGGCGGATGCATGTATCTTATCAGCTATAGAGGTGTGGAAGCGCATGTATGCAGATTCTAAGATTTTCTTTCTGATAAATTTGAATTTTTCAATTGGATAGTGTGCAAGTAGGGTGTTTGTCTGTGTTGTGTTGTAGAAGATATAGCTGACTGATGAAGTGTTTCAAAATATTGTAGGTATTGGGGGATGATCAAGCCAGGAAAGAAATAGTTGCTAAGAGATTGGGCAATCTAAAGGTGGAGGTTTTGCAGCTGCCTCGCAGAGGTTAAATGTCAGAGAGAGGAGGGTTATATTATTTGGAACTGCCCCGGTCTCATATGAGGTAACCAGGGGCAGTAGGACCCAACCCAAACACTCTTCATAGAAATCGCTCCTGGAATGCATCCAAGGCATGAGGGACCATCCATGCCCACAGAGCTGCACTGTAAATAATAATGGGGGATAGAATGGAAGAGAACAGGATTAGATGGGAGGGAATATGGTTTAGTTGTTTGTGTTTGAACAATTTAGTTAAAAGATACGCCTGTCTATTAAATTTGGTTTTCAGTGCAGATGGGTGTGCCTGTGAGGAACCTGTGCGATGGAATCTCACGCCGAGGTACGTCCATGAATTTACCATTTCGAGCGGGATCCCACCCTAACATAATGCTCTGTCTGGTGATTGTTGAGGCCTTCAACTGAATATTATTATTACTGATTTGGAAGTGTTTAGTTTAAGAAAGTCGAGCGGCATATATTTACGAAGGGTGGTGAGAGCGCCTCAAATAGCACGCTGAGTTGGGGCTAGGAGCAGGATGTCATCAGCAAACAAGGCAATGGTCATGTATTCCAATTACTACACAGCCCCTAGTTTTTGGCAGGAACTTCTGTAGGCCTGAGAGAAACAGTATGAAGAGGTTAGTGTAGCTCTCTGCTGCCTTAATTTGACATGTGAGCTGCGTGTTGTATGTAGATATGCTGAGCAATAATTTGGGTGGAAAGTCCAATGCATGAAGTTTAGGCCATAATATATAATGCTCAACTGAGTCAAATGCCAGAGCCATGTCAGCCATAAAGCATAGGTATCGAATCTGGGTCGGGAGTCTTTTGATTACTGTTTGTAAGATGGTGATGTTATCCCGGGTGCCTTTCACGTAGAAAGGCAGTTTGCTCATTTGGGATTATTTGATTGGTAATGGTCTACTCTAAGATACATTGTGCTATCAGGGACATGAACAGTTTGGCTGGATTTGATACAAGACTTATGGGTCTGTAGTTACTTGGGTTGTTTCTGTCACCTTTTTTATGTATGGGATATATGTCGATGTTTGTCCATTGGGGTGGGAAGGAGTGTGTGGTTAGGGTATGGTTAAATACAATCCGTTCATCAATAAGGGGATAGTCAGGAATGTTTTTAAAAGGATCCATGAGGATAAAGGTATGGCCAGAGGATTTTTTCAGGGGAGTTCTTTTTATTGCTAGTAGTAATTCCTGCTTAGTGAAGGGAGAGTCTGTAGGGGGTTGTCCTTCAAAATTGTTTGAGAATAATATAGGCAAGATGACAAAACATTTATATATTTCTTCAATATAATGTACTTTTTGACTATAATTTTTACTGTAGCATTTATTTGCCATTTACTTTTTTACCTAATACTAAATTCTTTAAATAATTTCATTGATTATAGGCATTGATCATACTAAAGAGTTGAATCAATGTTTTTAAATACTATCCATATTATTAATGACTTTCAACTGATTTTTCCTAATTAAATTAAGATAATTAGCTGCATATGCAGCTGCTAATTGCATGTGTATGGTTTTTATTTTGAGTTACTGTACAACTAAGTTTTTATATAAATGCTAGAATCTGCTTGAATGTCTTCATATTGAACTATTTTTCAGCTTAAATCACACATGAAATAAAGGAAATTTATGTTTTAAATATGTATATTGTAGCACACCTTGGAACCCTTGGGGCACACTAATGTTCTTGTACATATTCATTTTACTGAGTTAATTTGTTACCAGTCGATAACAAATATTTGTGTGGAGTATTTTACTTAAAAAGGCTGTTATTTGCTATGGATTTGTGTTAATTCAATGAATTTGTAATTTGTATGTTTTTTTATTTCATGAATTCTTCATATACTATGAATCTTAAGATGCGAAAAGCCATTGTGAAATTAAAACAGCTAGACAATTCAATTATTCTTAAATGGAATAATCAGGTAAGCAAAGCAAAATCCTTCATGTATTTATAGTAGTGATTATAATTTTACTATTGTGCCTCAATAATTTTGTTTTCATTTCACTAGACTAAATATCATATGACTAAAACAGTGAAGATTATGCTTGATGGTAAGCTCTATCAAATAAACAAATAAAATGCAACAACTTACAGAAGTTTTGTCAAAAATGTTATATTTGAACATCTATATTAGTCTTCCCCTATATTCATCAAATTTTATTTCTCACATTTTTAGGAACAAAATAATAATCAAGCAAAATTCTAATATTTGTCCTTAAAGTTTACCCAACACATGGTCAAGATTTTGCACTTAAACAGTAATATTTGTTAAACTAGGGGAGGAATCATTAAATATTCACAAATTTAATTTCCATATTGTTATACTATTTTAACACTGTGGTAAGCAATATTTTAAGGCTCTAATTTATTGTCTATTTACAATTGTGCTTTCAAGTATTTGTTCATTACTACATTACTTTGCTCTAAACTAATCTATTTCTATTTTTGATCTGAATTTTGCAATCGAATATACAAAACTGCTGATTTCAGTATGAATGGATTAGTCGAGCAGAGAAATTCATATTATGTTAAGAACATTGGAAAGTGCATCAAACTTGATTTGATGGAATACTTCGTAAAGGTTATGAATTGGGGGTGGATCAAAAAATAAGTTGTACTATTTTCAAAAAAAGGCATCAAAGATACATACTCGGATTTGCATTTTTTATTTTGTTTACTACGTACACATTTACTTTTCTTCATAGCCACCCAACACTTGCAAACACTTATCTGAATGTGTATTCAACTTTTTCATACCTTTGTGGTAAAAATCCGCTCCAGCATCTTTCAACTACATCATAAGTGCTTCCTTTACTTCATTATTGGTTTAGAACCTTGTTCCTTTGAGGTCATTTTTCATTTTTCCAAACAAATGGTAATCACAAGGGGGTAAGTCTGGTCTGTATGGTGGACGTCACCAAAGTTCCCACTTAAACGTTGCCAGCAACTCCTTAATGATGAGCTGAGTGCAGTGTGGCATTGTCATACAGGAGAATAAAACCAATACTCAATTTCCCCTGCCATTTGTTTTTGATTGCCTTTGTTAGGTTTTTGAGCGTCTTTCTCAGGTTTTTTAAGCATCTGGCAATACGAAGGCTGCATTGATAGCCGTTCCTTTTGCCTAAATTCCATGTAAACGACGCCTTCCCTGTTGAAGAAAACTGACCCCATGACCTTTCCAGCAGAAGGCACAACTCTGAACTTTTTTGTGTTTGGTGAGTATTGAAGCATACCAATCTCGACCTTCCAATTTAAGCTTAGCAATCGCTAGCACTAACCATTGTCCGAATCCAAAACTTTCACTTAAACTCAGCCTAAGCCTCATATTTGGCGTGGAGCTATTTTTACCCAAATGGGATGAGGATATTGCAAGTTCCTAATCCCTCTAATTAGTCTGAACAATGGGGATTAAAATATAACAGTAGCAAACGACCTCTTACCTACTTAGCAAATTCTAATTAGCACAAGAAGCACATTCCATAGCTGATTACGATTCTTTGAACCGCCTGCTCGCTTCTTGTCCACTAGCCTCCTAGTGGATACCTTCTGTCATGTCGGACCCTAGCAAACCATATATATATGGGATCTACACCCCATCTCAACATCTCATAATCACTCTCCCAGGCCCTTGTGTTATCTTCCACTAGCATTATCACAGTAGTTCGACCTTAAGAAAGTCCTTAGTCGACAAACGATCTTCTTCGTCCTCCCTTTACGCTTCAGAAGCTAAGGTGCTTAAACCTTCGGACTCACAAACAAAAAATAGTCACTTCAGTATGTGTGTTTCCATTCCATAGACGACCACTTGGTTTCAAGTGTGAAATAATGAAACCAGGGATCATCTCCCGCGATGACTCGACACAAAATGTGTCTCCTGTAGAAATTATTGCAGAAAAGTCAAAGACAAATCAAAGCGTTGATACGTGTGTTGGTCCGTTGAGAGTACTGGCGATTTCCTTAATTTTGCTGCGCCGGTTTTTCCTGGTGTGTTGGATTTTGGTGGTGTCCTTCGCAGTGGCGGCATTTGCCGCCTGGGCCCTAAGCTCCTTTAATTATTTAAATTTGGGAAAAGGATTAATTTGGCGGATCAGGTTAAAAGAGCACGCCCTAAATGAATGGACCTTTATAGGATTAAGGTGCCGTGTGCCTGCAGCTTTGTGGTGACACAGGTCTCTAAGGG
>JAQIWY010000023.1:0-11350 GCA_034696925.1 Leptoiulus proximus
GCTAGAGTGTGTGTATTTTCCAGTACTTCACTATCATCAAATCCGAGCATCGTCATTAAGCGTGGTGAAAATTGAATAGCGTTAGCTCCATATATGTAAACAGTAACTTTGCGAGTGAACTGGTCAAATGTAAAAAAAGGTAAATTTTTGTCAGATGCCAACTGTCTTAGTACATCATCTGAAGCCTTGTATTCATTCGACACAACTCCTAATTCTTTTTCTAGATTATACCTTATAGCTACTACTGATCTGTGATTTTGCTTCAGATCATTCAAATTTGCTGTTTCTCGATCAAGAATTTCTTTCTTTGCTGTAGCTTGTGCTTTCAAAGCATCCAGTTGCTTTTGTTTATCATCAGGTACAACAATTACATGTGTACTGGTTCGATACACTTTCAATTCATCACTATGGTTTTTATTTAATGCATCCCATTCACTTTGCAATCTTTTAACTAATGTTTCTTGGGATGTCATTATGTTTCTTGATTCTCTTTCAGCATTTTGGGCTTTTCTGAAGAGTTCTCGTTTCCTCT
Source organism: Leptoiulus proximus (assembly GCA_034696925.1). Lineage (NCBI taxonomy): Eukaryota > Metazoa > Arthropoda > Diplopoda > Julida > Julidae > Leptoiulus > Leptoiulus proximus. The sequence goes on from JAQIWY010000023.1 coordinate 533, forward strand.
CTAGTTGTACGAATGTAATGACATCTAATATTTTTCGATTTATTTCTTGAATGAGAAGTTCTGGTTTTTCATAATACCCTTCATCAATCTGTACACTTTTTGTCGATCCAGTCAATCTGTTTGATATAGTTAGTAGACCATCGTCTTTCATAATGTTATCCCAGTTCCTCAGAAAGAATGCCTCTACAAGAGCAACTTCATAATTATCAGTTAAGGTTAGAGGAATGGATAGTTTAACTTTGTAATTAGCATGAGTATTATCTGGAAATAATTTACTGCTGCTGTTACTTGGTAGTTCAACATAGAAATCATCTGGTGCTTCCATTTTCTAGTTGAACAATATTACTGGCTTTAATCCAAGAGTTGTGTTTATCGCTGTAGCCTCTCCACTTAACAAGTAATTCTCGATTTTTTCCCCGTCCACGTTCTTCAATCACTTTGTCAATCTGCCACAAGTCTTCATCAGTTTTATAAATCTTTTGCAATTCTTCGTCGTAAAATGTACCTTTAATTATTTCGTTGTTTATATCTTTTAAAGTATACAGGTCTTTAGGTAGTTTTGAAAGTTTTGAAGCAATAGTAAAAACTTCGTCTGACCAGTTAGGAAGATATCCTTTTTTAAATGGCTGCCTCAGCTGCGTAATTCGTACTGTGTCATTCACTTTCAACTTGCCATATGTCTTTTTAAGTGGTGGGAATAAAGCTTTATGTACTTTATCTGAATTAATCGTATTCACTTCACAAGGTGCCATTTTGATACTTCGGTGATAGGAATTATTATATCCAGACACAAGATCGTCAAGTATATCCACATAGCGATAATTTCCCTTATGTGTAAAATATCTCCACATGCGTGTTTTTAAAGTACGGTTAAAACGCTCAACCACCGAAGCCTTTGTTTCATTGTTAGTGGTATATAAACCAATATCTTTAGTTTTCAGATAACTTTTGACTTTTGAGTTTACAAATTCACCGCCTGCATCAGTTTGAATTTTTGTTGGCTGTCTACCCTTGCTTAATATTTTTTGAATAGCTGACAAGATAACAGGTGCGGATTTATTTTTTAATGGAATTGCCCAAGCATACTTTGAGAATACATCAATACAAGTTAATATGTATTTCAAGCTATTGTTATATTTCTGATACATTTGCATGTCCACTAAGTCCATTTGCCAAACATCATCAATATGGCTTACTAATGTTCGGTTTCTTGTAAAGCGATGGCGTACTGGCTTGTGAAGTGTGTATACATCCTGCGTCCGTAGCCATTCTTGAATCTGCTTTCGAGTAAACTTGTTGCTGGTTGCACGATGTAAGTGATCAACGCCACCTAGTGCTCCAGTAGAATTTGGTGAATAGTAGATGTTGTGCAAAACACTGTCTATTTTCTCTCCTCCCATACTATTGGGGAGTTTTCTCCTAGAATTGGATTTATTGGTTGACATGGTTTTGTTAATCTCTTTACTGTTCTTCTAGATGGTCGAGCAGCTAATGCTAAGTCGATGTATCCCATTCCTTTCATATATTGCTTTTGGTGTGGATTTAAAATCAGTTTCTTTGATATACCAGATTTGATCATTGAATCGGTAAAAATTTTCCATCCAGCTGCATTAGGTTGTTTTTTTGACTTTTTTAATGTAGTAACAACAAGGTCGACAATATTTGAATTAGGAATGCGCTGTCCATCAACAATAATTTCACGAGTTTGTGGATCCCATGTCATGGATGTATTTTGCAAAACATTTTCCATTAGAGGCTCATAATACTTCTGAGAATATTTTGGTAGCCGTTTTTTAATATCTTCAAACATAGCTTTTCCTGAACTTATAAGCATTTCACCATCCACAGTTTCCACAGGCAATTGACTTGCAACATTGTTTATGCTCGAAACATTTCCTGGAAGAGTAGTTGGTTGTTGTTTTACAATAGTTTGAGGTAGGACATTCGATTGGTGTGAGATAGTTGCAGGTTGTGGTAAAACCGATGGTTGGAGTTGAGCAAGCAGATTGTTTAATACAGTTTTTGGTTGTTCTTGAGTTGATGCAATTCCTTTGTATCTCTGTTGAAGTTGAGATAAGAGTTTTGATTTTTCATAGTCATTCAGTTGTTCATTTTCCATTAATTGATTGATAGATTCTTCCAGTCTCTGCAAAGTTGGATAGATTGTCTTACGCTTTTCCAAAGGTTCACTTTTGTCGAAACTCCAAACATCCTCCGGTATAAGTAACATTTTTTGAGCCATTTTATTTTGAGCTCATAGATCCGCCGAGTAATCCTCCAAGTAGAGACAGCACAGGTTTGACCAAAAATCCAAGAAAACCTCCTTTTTGTTTAACAATTATCTTTTTCTTGTTCTTTATTGGCAGTTCCTTTTTAGCCAATTGCCTTAGAACTTTAGCAAACGGTTTTAAATGTTTCTTTTCATTGGAGGATAATTTGAGATTTCCATTCAGGATATTATGTGAGCAATCGGATAGGCATCTAATGCAATCATCATGCAAACTGTTTGATACAGTTTTGTGGTCACAAGGTCGAGTAGTAGAAAGAACTTTTAGCAATCCTAAATTTCGTTTTAGTCGTCTAGGTCCAGATGATGGTCTGCTTTTATGTTTTTTTGAAAATTTCATTGTTTATTTACTTGGCTGATAAAACCGAGTGAACTCGCCGAGAAAAATTTTTGATCGAACACGAAATCTTTCGTCTGTTCGTGGTGTAAGGTCGACTAACAAATATGAGTATGGTAACTTTGTTGCATCTTTATAAGCTTCAACAAGAAAGTTTATATTTTCTGGATACATTTGTCTTGCCAAATGAAATATTTGCGATTTATCCCGTGGGTTTTTAAAAAAAACAACATAGTCTGCATTTAATGAAATATTTCTTCGATGAGGACTTTTATAAAAGAAATTTTGAGTAATGAAAATAATACTAATGTTTCTATGATGCGAACCTGCAGTGAATAGATGTACCAGTTCCTTGTTGAGTTCTTGAAATAAGTCGTCGATAATGATCAAATTTCGACATTCCGGAATAAATGAAACATTTTTTGGTGCTCCTTTCACAAAGTTGACCGTGTTTTTAAATACTTCAAACCATTGTTGAGGCTCAGAATAATACCATGTGATATTAGTTGGGGGTGGGTTAATCATTAAATGAGAGTCCTTTAAAAGTTGTATTACAAATGCTGTTTTACCTGCTCCACTGGGCCCAGCTACTATCAGCCTGAAAGGGCTTCTAAATGGAAACAATGGCGATGAACGATGATTATTTTCGCTAATTTGTCGAATAAAAGGAATTGGATTTATTAGCGGTTCTTCGGCTGTTACATTTCCAGAACTACTTAGGGTTATCCTTGTTGACATTTTTTGAAAGTTTTGCGCAATTTCAACTATATTCAGTAAAATTAAAATTGTAACTGATGAAATTAAAAAATATACTTTAAATTTATTATAAACACTATCTTTTTTGCTGCGCATGTTATTGCTATCATGAAACTAAACACAATGGTGGTTTAAAGTTAACAACACAACATTTTATTCAGTAAAACAATTTGCAAGAATTCATCAGAAAATGAAAAAAAAAGAGCAAAGACATTTGTTTCAAAAATCAAGCATTTCAGTTTTTGCATGCATCATAAATTGAAGTTTTCCATGCCGAATCGGTCCATTTGTCCTTTAATTCGGCGACACACCAGGAAAGGTTTGTTGCAAATGGAATGCAGTTTGCGAGTATCTCGAGCGGATCCAACAATGCAATCAGTTCATCATGACGGAGTTTTTCATATAGTTCAGGATTGTCGCAACAGAAATGAGGCCATACTTGTGAGCCATCTCCCGCATCTAGCAGTTGTTGTTGCCAATCACAATCGTGGCAGGGGCGAACGCTTTTCAGTTTTTCCTTCGCAACGTCCACAGCAAAAATGAACAAGTCATTGGTAGTAAATGGTCGTTTCATGGTAGATAACTCTTGAAATACAAAAAGTATAATAGAGTGTACGATGTGATCTTATTATATACGTGGTCTTTCGAAAATATCTAGCCAATCAAAATTGATCTACTATCATGTGATTTTACAAAACATACAGAAAAAAGCAAACACCCGGATATAATTGTGTCATGGGCAAATTTTATATATAGTTATTTGCAATTATTAACTGTTTCAAGGATACAAGTATTTTTTTGGTGGTTAATAAAAAAAATAAAATATTAGTGACAAGGATACACAATAGAATGAGTTAATAAACATAATGCATATTATAAATCATTTATATAATATACTTCTTAAACCAGAGTATTATGGTTATGTATGTTTTTAGTAGCTTTGTTTAGTACCGGTGAAATAATGTGTTCCATCATTTTAATTTTTTGCTGAAAACGATATCGATCTAATGCATACTTTTCCCAATCACCCTTTCTTTCTTCATAAGGAATAAAGGTAGTGCTTGTCCTACATGAAAAACTTACATGTTTTGTTTTCTTTTGTAACTCAATTATATAATTTGACAATGCAATAACAATGCTACGTGCACAATTTAATGGATGTTCATGTCTTTCACAAATGTTTTCTTTTAAATTAATTTTTCTTATTTGAACATCAATCCCAATATCTTCAATGTTAACATTTGGTATGTTTAATTTATCAAGAACTTCTTTACATATGTTTCCTCCTTTGTAGCCAATCAGGGCTTCAGAATTATGTATACTCAAAGCATTATAAAATCTTGTAATTTCATCTTTTAAAACTTTAAAAGAAATATCTTGCATAAAGTTTTTAAATTCCAATCCGTGAATGTGTCGTGTACAATATATAGCTGTTCTTCGGTTTTTATCATTCAGCTCATACAAATATAATGGTAACTTCACTTGATAATTCGAAACATTTTTATCTCTTAAAGAAATTAAAGCACATTCTTTGACAAAAAATGTTGAGCATACCTGAAACCCCTGACATGAAATAATCCCACAAACATTATCTGCAGACATGACTGTCTAACATTGATTCAGCATGTGTAATGATTTTACAATTTATTATTAACTTGATTTATACATTTACTTCTTTGCTGATTTCGTGAACTTTTTGCGAGCATATTAATTTTAAAGAATCAGGGTGAGCATTTTTCTTTCGACTTTCGTATTTTGCTAATCGTTCATTTACTTTTTCAATTTGTTTAACATTCTTTGGGTCTATTGCACCTTTAGTTAAACATCGACTAATTTTGATTTTAAAGCGCTTGGGAAGAATACGATTTCTTGAATTGATCCATTTTGTTAGATATAAAGTGTAAATTGAGCACTTACATATATTTAAATCAAAGTTGCTAACTATTGCTTCAGCCCACTCTTCATTCGTGAACTTGTATAGATTGCTAACTGTTATAATTTGAAAAATCATTCCATTGTACTTAAAATTGTCACAATACCAATCGGATCTATTTGATCAAGCTCCATCATTTTCAGATATAAATTCAGGAAGGCAGTATTTCATACTACGTAACACCCGTTGTCGACATACTCGTGGTACAAAAATGTCTACATCGGTAAATGTATTTGTTATACCAAATTCATAACTGGCATAACCACCAGCAATACAAAATGTTTCATTTATATTTGTCAGATAAATCACGAGTCTAGATACAAAACCAGCAATTGGATGTTGGGAGTTTGCAAAGTCAAAACTTTTTATTTCATAACCGTGTTTAGAAATGTAACCCCTCATAAGCAGAAATATTATTGTCTCCTTGTTTATCACATCTAATACTGATTGCTACGAAGTTTGATTTTTCTGTAAATTTAAAAAAAAATCAACATGAGTTCTTGAACTTTCAACATTTAAAAAGTCATTATAAAGTTGTTATATCATTACTTTTGATTTCAATGTGTATTTCACTTCCTCTGGACGGAAAACTTGGTGATAAATTGCTTGTATGTAGCTACATCCTTTTTTGAAGAAAACAGGTTCATCTGTAGCATTGAATATTTGGTAAAAAAGACATCCTTCATAGTAGTTGTCAATAATTCCTCCAGTAAGGAAAAGAGCCTTTTTGCCTGCACTTGATCTCAACTTTAACTCGACAAAATAATTTGGTGGGATGTTCAGAACCTTCCTTGAATCAATTGTTGTTTGAATTATATTGAAACCGGGACTTATAATGCTTGAATGCTTTTCAACAATGTCATATCCTCCTGATTGGAGATCCTTTAATTGGAGACTTTGAGTTTCCTCATCAGCATGTTGGGCACTTGCTTGGGATAATTCTATGTACCAGAAGAAGAAAAAAACACAAATCATCATCAGATTGTGTTCATTTTATTTATTAGAATTTATTTTGAAATGACCGTGTGCTAGTGTTGTGATGCCATCATCGAGAATAAACCTTTTGTCATCATACAAATTTAATCCCAGTTTGTTCATTCTAACACTAAATATTTCATGATTGCGACTTATTATTTGATTTTGAATAATGCGCTTATTGTGAAATGTTTTTAAAGCCTTAACATACATGCTATGGTTAAAATTCTTTTTAACAACTTGCTTTTTTATCCCTTTTGCAATACATTTATAATTGTTATCTCCATGCAATAGTGAGTACATCTTTGCTTTTAATCCCACAAATTCTGCTATGGGAATACCATTCAGCTCATCTTTAAATTTCAACATTACTTTCTTGTTTTTTGTTGAATGTAGAAAATGACTTGTGGGGTAATCACTAGTATCCAAATGACTGCTCATTTCTCTCATGTCTTGGTATAAATTTTTGGTGATGACATGAAATATAAAACTATCAGTGTCTGTGTATAACAGTTTTAAATTTGATCCATATTTTCTTTTTAAAACATTATAAAAGAAACAAGACATAATTAATTTTGAAATGTCTAGTATCGTAAATCCTGTATAAATCGGTTTGTTCAAATAAACAGTCCAGTGTTTCATTCGAAAAACTGATAAATTCGAATCGAGAATACGGAAAGTTTCAATGTTTGGTTTACTCATCAATTTTTTGGCGCGACTTTTACTTGTTATAACTTCAGTTTTGACTCTTTTTCTCTGGTTTTCCATTGTTTTTCCAAAAACAGAGTTGTTCATTAATTTAAAAAAATCTTTTTCAAAATCATTCTTAGCTTGTTTTCTTTGAGCTATATTAAATTCAATATATGGCTTTAGCCACGCTCCTTGATCAAATGATAAAATTCTATGAATTTTGGTTATTTTTAAACCTGATTTTACATAATATTGAAGATTTCTGTAATGAACAATATATTTTTCCTTGTTGAATAAATTGGGTGCCAGTTTCTTTGATTTGTAACTTTTTGGACGTTTATTGTACAAATCATTTAATGCCTTGACTTGAAAAGATGAAAGCATCTCTCCATTAATGTTCAAATGTTCTGCACACAAGGGATAATCATTATGTTTTTCATGTAATGAAGCCGGATATTCTATGTCCACTTCAAGAATATAACCTTGTTTTGCATCAGATTTTACTGCTTTCAAATGAAATTTTTTGATTTCATTTTCGTTCAACCACTTGAATGATTTCATTGGCATTGGTTCACACATTGCAGATGCATATAGTGAATTACAATCCCAGTATCCAATAAATGATGATGGTTTTTCAGGATCATAATCATTGATCATTGGATTATTGGCTTTTTTATAACGGTCACTACAAATTGATACACCACCCCTAATACCTTGTTCAATGAACAGGTGCATCCCATAATCTGTAAATAACTCCAATTCGACATTTGTATACTTTAATGCAGCAGCCCAAGCAAACATTGGCAATGTAAAATAATGTGCGGGATCTAAACCAAAACTTTCCATTGATAATACTCTAAAGTTCTCAAATATGTCAGCCAATAGAAAACAATCAACGCGTAAATAAAGATCATGATAATCTCCAAGTGTTTTGCAATCAAATGAATTCCAAACCTTAGTTACATGTTGATAATTTTCTTCAGTGATATGTTCATCATTCAATTGATTATTGAAATGATGACGTTTTGGACATTTCTCAACATTGAATTTTTTAAAATCATCAAGGTATTCGTAAGGAAAAAATCCTTTCTTTCTCATAAGTTCTACCTTTTCCTCATCTTTGAAATACCACTTGACTGTAGAACATTTTTCTTTGGGTAGATTTTCTGCTAATGTAGCAAGTGGTGCTGACAAAAATTGATATGAATCCATAAACATCAAATCGTCTACAAGAAAAGTGGTATATCTTTCCATATTTAATGGAATGACTTTCAGTTTTGTTGGATTTACTTTGTTAAGAGCCCGTATTATAAAGTGACCATCATAAGATCTTAACGAATGTGCAATACAGGGCATAATTGTGTTTGATTTTAAAGTTGAATTACAACTTTTGCATGCTGCTCCTCTATAATTTGGGCCAGGTAAATAATGATTATGATCACGAACTTTGTCATTTTCATCAGAAAATTTACTTTTACACATATAGCAGCAAGTGGCTTTTTCAAAATCATCTTCATCTTTAGCATTTGTATAAATTCTGTAATGCTTTAATGAAGAAAACAACTTTTCACCTTCTTTTTTTAGAGACATAACCATGTCAAAAGCTGCATTTTTAGATCTTTTGCATTTGTGAGCAACAACAGATCCATCATAGTCAATTATAACATAGGAATAAGAGCAGGGTTCATGCTTTTGGTAGAAGTTACTAAATGATATTTCTGGGCTAGGATTCACCGTGTCAATAGGTTTAATAAGACTCTCAAAATCAAAATATGCCACAAATGGTAATCGCATTGTGTTTGCATATTCACAAAATTTCAGCTTTGATTCATCATGTGCTGGCATGCGAACATTTGCAGGTTTATGGGATTCACACATAGTGTCGTGTAAATCTCTTGCTGCTTGCGACCTAAATCCTTGACAGCATCTCAAACAAAAATAAGATTTATTCACGCCATCCTTACATAATAAGCGATTGATGTTTTTTATCAAAAAGTAATGATTGTTGTAAAGAAACAAATTGATTTCTTTTTTTGAATGTGATTTGCTTATTCTAAAAGGAACAATATGCTTACTGTTAAACCCCATAACATTGATCTTCAAATCATTTGCAAGTTCAAAAGATTCTATTTCTTGTATTGGTACCGGATATGTTAGCATCGATGAATCAAGTCTATTTTCGAAACATTTATACTTACTAACACGATTTGAATGATTTTTCATTGGAAATAATTTTGCAATAACACACCATAAAAAGCATTTTTTATCTGTATTTTTGATATTTAAAATTGCACCTTTGTTTTGTATTGATTTAGGAAGTTGTGTTTGACATCCTCCTATGTATGGACTGTATTTAGCAATGTTTAGACAAACTTTTTTAGTTGACTTGATTCTCCAACCTGAGCCCTCTTTTACATATGGCTCAATGCTTTTAAGAATTTTTTCAATAGAAATATTTACTTTTTCTTTTGTATCATATGGTGTCATCAGCAACAACATATTACCCCAAAAATGTGCCTCAGATGTTTGCCACTCAATTGAATGATTTCCTTGGCTATCTTCAATGGTTTTTGATTTTTCAAACTGCACATTTAAGCAAAGCTGAAATCGTATTCTTTCCCTTGTATAAAACATAATTCGATTAATTTCATTTATAATATTGCTGCTGATACTATTAAGAAATAATGCAGGATCAATTATGTCAGACGCATTTTCATGTGATAATTCCATCAATAAGTTTGAAAAACCCAATTTTACAGGTTTAAAAAGTGATGCTTTATCAACCTTAAATTCATGAACATTTTTCAAATGTGTTTCCCAATCATTTTGGGAATTAAAAAATAACTTGCATGAGTAACATTGAGCATTTTTTTCATTTTTACCATGTCTGTTAAATAAATGATGATAATAATCAGCATATGTAGTAAAATCGATGGAACACTCTAAACACCTCATTTTTTATTAAAATTATTCAGTAGAAAACTCATACTCGTTTTCCGCCAAAATTGACGGAATAGTTTGTAGTATTGTGTACAAGTGAGGAAAAAGCCGAACCGGTATGCATGCACCCTTATTGAGGTTGTCACGCATATACTGTTTCCGAATGTCTATGTACCATTCGGAAGTTCTCTTGTTTTTTAGAACTTTCAAATTCCAGTTGTCACCAATATCGCGATAATGAAGTGTTTTAAAATCACTCTGATTTTGTGTTGGTTTTTTTACTGGCTCTGATAATCCCTGCTTCATCCATTGCTTAATTAAACCCTCCTCTTTATTTAAAGCAATCTTCTTTTTTGGTGCACCTTTTTTCTTTGTAAGTGGTGTTTCATCCTTATCTGCGTTGGCAGCCTTGCGTTTGGTAGCTCCAGTTGATTTTGGAAGTTCAGTTGAGAGTTCTTCATCAGACTCACTAACCAATGATTCGTTCATATATGACTCTAGGCAAAAAAAACTATCTCATAATTTATTTTTAAACTCAAAAAAGTTTTTACCAAAAAAATTCACTTTTTAAAAAAATCTATTCAGAAAAAAATAATAATAAAAAAACTTCTTGAGAAAAAATATCATACAAAGTAATTTCTCAAAAAAAAATTCTCTTTAATAAAAACCGCTCCAAAAAATAGTTCTCTAAAAAATAATCTTAAAAAGTTTTCTGAAAAAATCACTTAAAAACATTCTCTGAAAAAAAATTAATTAAAAAACATTCTCTCAAAGAAAATTTTTCAAGAAAAAAAATGTCACTTTAAAAAAAAAAAGTTGTCTGAAAAAATATCACTCAAAAAATGTTCTCTTGAAAACCACTCAAAACAGTTCTCTCAAAAAATACTCCTAAAAAATAAT
>JAQIWY010000024.1:0-11269 GCA_034696925.1 Leptoiulus proximus
GAAACTTAAAGGAATTGACGGAAGGGCACCACCAGGTGTGGAGCCTGCGGCTTAATTTGACTCAACACGGGAAATCTCACCCGGCCCGGACACTGGAAGGATTGACAGATTGAGAGCTCTTTCTTAATTCAGTGGATGGTGGTGCATGGCTGTTCTTAGTTGGTGGAGCAATTTGTCTAGTTAATTCCGATAAAGAACAAGACTAGCCTGATAAATAGGTGGTCAATTTCTAGTAGTCGACCTGCTCTTCTTAGAGGGACTAGCGGCGCTTTGCTGCACAAGATTGAGCAATAACAGGCCTGTGATGCCCTTAGATGCCTGGGGTCGCATGCGCGCTACACTGAAGGAATCAACATGTGTTTGCTTCCGTCTGGAAGGACAGAGTAATCCGTTAAACCTCCTTTGTGAAAGGGACTAGGGCTTGAAATTCTTGCCCATGAACGAGGAATTCCCAGTAAGTGGGAGTCATAAGCTCGCGTTGATTATGTCCCTGCCCTGGACTGCACACCGCCTGTCGCTACTACCGATTGAATGATTTAGTGAGGTCTTCGGACTTAGCCCGGCGAGATGCCCTCGTGGTTTCCCGCTGGTCGTCTTAGAAAGATGACCGAACTTGACCATTTTGAGGAAGTAAAAGTCGTAACAAGGTTAACGTAGTTAATGTCTGGGGATACCCTAAGGGAGCCCATACGCGCAAGCCATTAGGAAACTATACCCTGACCGACGACATTGCTGCAGAAACTGCGAAAGAAAGCCTGACACTGCAGGCAGAAAAAATGTAGGACTTGCTGCTGTGGGTGGCCATCAGAATGGCTGCAACCTGCACACTGTGCAATACGTATGTAGTGTGCGGACTGCACGTGCCATGTGAAGGGATGGGCAGGGCGCTATCGGCAGACCTTAAGTGTATAACCGTGCGTGGTGGGCGTCTGCTTTGGGAAAGAAAACACCCGCGCGCGGGAAGGAAAATCAGGAGGGCCTAATTACCATACAAACTTACCACAGCCCCACCGGGCACAGCTGAGGCAATCGAAGAAGAGCGGGCCTTTGAAAGCCCAAACAGCAGAAGCAAGACGCCCCAGAACCGGCCATATACACCAGCCCTGGATGGCCCTGGAAAACCGCCAGCACCGGGAACTACAATCAAAAACAAGAAAGAGTGTAGAAGGATAACCTACGCATGAATAAACACCCTTGGGAAGGACGGAAAGAAAAGGAAAGGAACCAGAAGGAAAGCACCCAAGGGATAGCAAGGGACACCCGGAGGGCGTCCAATGACATGCCTGGGGGAAGACAAACCTTCACCAAGAAAAACCCATACTTGCTTCTCCTACTTACCAATGGGTGCTGAACACGCACTGCGGCGAAGGAGTGCGACACTACAGAGCAAGTACATCACTGCAGGCGAAATTACCGCAGAAAAACCCACCAAGCGCCACAGAGCAGAGCAATTAAAAGGACAAGGCCAGCTTCCACAGAGTAACACAAGGTAGAGTACCTTACGCACCGTGCTATGTGTATGTGTGTGCAGATTGCACGTGCCATGTAAGTGGGTGCGCAGGGGTCGGCAATGAGGGTCACGAGAGCGAATCCATGCCTGGAGGGCAACCAAAGGGGACGGTACACCCGGGCGGGGAAAGGCATCCTACCCATCCACCGCCAATACTAGATGAAAAATCTTCTGGATCAACAGCCCCATTCTTACCAGACCCCACCTAACGACACAAGAGCCCAAGGCCGGGTAACGTGGACAGAGGGGCCGCGAACGAGAGATAAAAAACACACCTGCTTGAAACTACATACATCTCCACAGGCCTGCCACAAATGGCACAGCCCAGGCTACAAGAGCCGCATCCCTAAAAGGAAAATGTAGCCTAGCAGAGGTTTGAACCACAGGCCCCATTTAAGGAAGCAGCCACGGTGTGTCAGAAACCGCATGGCACCGCAAATGGGTGGCCCCTTGGCCCCAGCCCACAGCGGCCGCGGAGAACTGCAGGCGGCAAAAACCACAGGCGAGCGCCGATGAAGTAAAAACTAGAATCTGCAAAAAACTAACAGCAAAATAAAGTTAAGAATCAACAGCAAGCAAGGAAAATGAACAGGAAACACGCAGAGGGGGACACCAGGACACAACTGCGGGAAAACAAAAAACGCAGGACGAAAGATCAAGGTAAAAATAGACTGTAATAATTATAAAACACCCGCGAACAAAGCACGCAGAACCGCAGTAGGCGACAGGACCCCCAGCGGCCCAAGCAGCAGCCGGTAGTCCCGTGCCCACCAAGACCCGCAGCGTCGACACAAAAGGGCCGTGCCTTAGCAACAAAAAAGCAGAGTGGAGCAGTCCCAAAAGAGCCACCGGCCGCTAGTCCTGGAAACGGAAAGGGACAAGGAAAATGCAAGAAAGGCGAATAGGGCATAGAGAAAGAAGGGAGAAACCAGGCACAGCAGAAGGAGGTAACCCTGCAACATTATGAGCCCTATTAATGGCGACCGGTCATAGAAGCCCTGGATGGCAGACCGGAGAGGAGACCAGCAACGGACAAAGCGCCAGTCCTGGCTCTGCTGCTGAAAGAAACGCCCTTTCTGACTGCGCAGACGGTAAATCCGCTGACACATCAGTCGAAACCCATTACCTGAGGCGCGATGATAAGCAGTAGTGATTTGATCCTGCATGGTTGCCAAACAGATAGACAGGAGATCAGATACCAAAGCCCGGGACTTATTCCGACTCTTAGGCTAACCAAGTGCCAGGAGGTCCTCAGCTGACAAGGAAAGCGGACGGCCTGAAGCAAGGGCCATAGAACCCTGAGGATATGAAGCATTAAAGAACAGGATGCCGGGTAATGGTCCTCACTAACTGCCGCTGTCCCACAGATCGGGCAGGACGAGGTAGGCCGCTGGCTGATCTGTGACAGAAACAGGGGCATCACTGCCGCCCGGTGGCAGAAGCGCCAAGCCCGCTCCGCAAACCCGATGGTAAAGATGTTGGAGTTCACTTTAAACCGAACCGTGGATGCAGGGAACTTAGCATCAGGCCGCAAGGCCAACTGGAGTACACAGAAAGACCGACGACAACCCTTCCTCGCTGACAACCGTGCTAAGAGCTCCTCAACCGCCCGAGAAACCCAGGACCCGCAGAGGGCCGGGCCATGAGCTACCAGAGAAAGTTCATAGTCGCGGAAAGTCTGTATGCCGCGGCGTGCAAAACAGCGCCTAGCTGCTGCAGGCAGGCGGAAAAAGTCCGCAATGCGGACGTCCTGCAGGATAGTGGTGGACACAATAAAGAGCCAGAATGCCGAAAACCGATGAGCGGTCCTGCGGATGGCCCCAAGGAGGATGGCAAAGTAGAATTGTGCAAACGCGATATAGGGTTAAAAAACGGAATGATCTACTCTGCAGTCGTGAGATCTTGTGAGACTAGAGGAAAATTCTTAGTAAAGTAAAGATCCCGGAGCTGATGGCAGACCACCGTACACAGGCCCTCGGATAGCTGCACCGCCATTTTCCATGTAGAAAGCTCGAGCAGCCCCAAACCTCCGGCATCCTACGGCAGGTGGAGAAGAGACTGCTGCGGCCAGTGCTTATTGTGGTTGATCCACACCCGGAGTTTAGGTTGAGTGTGTGCGATCCATTTCTCAGGTGGATCGAGATATTGCAAAACATAAGTAAGGCAGAGACCAGCTCCGCGCACTCAAAGATAGACAGAGATGCCGAAGAAGATGACCAGTAGTCCAGAAACACGCGGAATTAAGCCAGAAAAGCATCCTAATTCTTCAACTCAAAAAGGCAGCTTTCAAGGTGGACACCAAAGAACCTACCCCCCTAAGAACAGGGCAGGCGAGCGAGCAGGCAATCAGGCGTGGAAACCGCTAACAAAGGAAAAACCCTTAACTTATCCAGATTAAGGGCCGCACTGCTAATAGCCGAAAAGCGCCGAAAGATTGCCGAAAACCACGGAATGGATGCACACGACCGCAACACCAAAGTGAGATCATCTGCATATGCCAGTATAGGCGGGATACTGCTCCGGCACACTTGAATACCCGCATCATCTAAGTCCGCACTCACCTTGCGAATTAAAGGCTCGATAGTCAGGAGGTACAAAAGGGGAGAGAGGCTATTCCCCTGTTTTATACCCCCTGCCATTGGGAGCTCAGGAGTGTAAAAATCTCCGTTGCCGACAGTACATGAGCTGTAAATAAGAAGAAGTCGAAGCCACTTGACAATGTCCGCAGAAAGACCAAGAGTCCAACACCGCAAGTAAATAAAAGTGCGACGCGCTGTCGAAAGCCTTGCGCTGATCAATGGAGTAAATCACACCATCGATCCGCCCCTTGAGTTGGAACAGGTCGCGCAAGACTCGGATGTTTGTCCCTATCGAACGCCCCGCGACCGAACAGGTTTGCACGGGACTAAACAGCCGCGGCAGAACAGCCTGGAGCCGCATGGCCAAGACCCAGGTCAGCAGTTTGTAGTCACAGTTGAGGAGAGAAATGGGCCGCCAATCATCCAAGAACACCGGACCCTCCTGCTTAAGGATCAGCTGGATGTGCGCAGAAGAAAATGTGAGATGGCAAGACCCAGACAAGAAGATATCGGCAAAAACCCGAGCGAGGATCAGAGCTAACAACCCGCCAAACCACTTTTAAAAGGCAAACCCGAGGCCATCCGCCCCTGGGCAGGACCGCTTATTGGACACCTGAATAGCTCTTGCCACCTCCGAGGCCTCAACAGGGCCACCAATGTCACTCGCCGCTTCCGTGAGGCGCAGTAGAAGATCGAGAAATTCCGGAAGATAAGCCAGGTTGGTAGGCCGAGCTTGAAACAGGCTTCTATAGAAGGCCTTCAAGTGGGATACAATGCCCGTTTCATTCGTGTGGACCCCAGAATCATCCTGGACCTGAGCCAGAATATCCCCACCTTTGCGGAGACTAGCCAGATGGGATGCCTGCTGCCACAAAAGTGACGTCGGGCCAGCAGGGAAACCCACTATCCGGCGGTGCAGCTCGAAATTCACCAGGGCGGAATCCGCACTACCCTGATCCAAGTCCCGCGTGCATTCAAGAAACCGCTGAATTTTGTGCATGAGGATGGACTTTAAAAACAGCCAGGCCATACAACAGCTACCGCCACGAGCTACCAAGTTATCAAACTGGCCGATGCCTGCCTGCAGCTGGACCCCCAGCTCAGTGTCTTCTAAAACTTCACTTGAAAATACCCGGAAATCGGGCACCCGAACGACAGCCTTCCGGGGGAACAAAACAAAAGGAAACGGTAAAATGATTGCCTCGCACGAGGACAGGGTGGCCTTCAGCAGATAGGGAACACCGAACCAGATCGGCGGATATATAGACCCGGTCTAGGCGAGCCCACTTCTCTCCTCGAAATTATGTGGCCACCCTTGTCGTGTAATGAGTCCAGCACCAGTAGTCGACTAAATGGTAGCGAGCCGTCAGCCGCTTCAAGTCATCGGGCAAACCCCTACAGTACTCAGGCCCCCAAACCCCAATCAAGGCGGGGGTCAAGGGTGCAATTGAAGTCCCCTATCAGGATGCAGGAATGATCTGCATGTGCTGCGAGAAAGCGATCGACCGCTGTGATGCAAGCAGACGCCAAATGTTCAAGCTGCGGAACCAGGATGTTGATAAGGACCGCCCGCAAACCCGGAAGGGAGAGCAGCTGGGCCAGGCAATAGCCCGGAACCAACTGGACAACCTCCTCCACTCACAAACCTGCTAAACCGAACGGCACTAGGGTAAACACACCATTAAAACGATGCGTACTGGGACAAAAAAGAATGCTGTACCTGCTGCGGACAGGATAGAGGATCGGAGCCACGACGGCACTCCGAAAACCCGACTCTGTAATACACTAAATGCCCAAAGGATCCCGGTCCCACGCCGACTGAAAGAAAGCAACATGACAGTAGTTGGACAAGCCATGGACATTCCAGGGTCGATGAAGAACGCAGCCAACTGCATGAAATAATGTGAATTGCAGGGCACATTGAACATCGACACTTTAAACTCACATTGCGGCCTCGGATTTATTCCAGAGCTACGTCTGTCCGAGGGTTGTGATAAATAAAATTCTGCCGGTCTTGGGCGTCGGATCTCCAGCAGGTTCCGTGCCCTAAGATGCAGATTTCGCGCTGCGATGCATGTCGATGTCTCCGCGCAGCCGTGTTGAAATTTCTGATCATGTCATTTTTCCTTTTCTTTTATTGACATAATCGCCAGAGAAGAGCAGCCAAGATTCTGAATTCATTTGGTGTAAGTATTTTTATTCGATTTAGTTATGTTGGAAAAACACTCACAATCAATCTCGGTGTTCGCAATCATCCAAAGCAAAAAAAAATCACAAAACAGGACATCTTGAATTATAGATGACGAAGGGCCGACACCTGCAAGCGTCATTAGCCAAAAAGAGAGTGACTGCCAGGTCACCAGATCCAAAAGGGCCGACCAGCAGTGTGACCAAGTGACTGGTCCGGAACTTCCCCAAATTCTTAGGTAAGTCTTTTTTTACCAAAATTAATAATCATTAACACTCGGCCACTTTTAATCATTTCAGTTTCAGGCCTAATTAATAGTTTCCTTTTTTTTGGATCTTGTAGATGACCAGACGGTGAGGGCCCTTCATTACACCAAGACAGGTAAATAAATATTCTATGTAAATAGTTATATATATCTATAAATATTACTCTAGTTAAAAAAAAGGTTAAAAAAAACATGAATGTCGCGGAAACCGGACAACAAACTCCCCCGTTTCGCGACAATCTCCGTTTTCCACATAACTGGGTTTAATAAATTACGTATTTTAAATAAGTGGTTAGCTGGTTAATACGGTCAGAGGACAAGGGCTTGGTCAGGAAGTCTGCCAGGTTACACTTGGTCCCGACATACTGGAGCCCAAAGAGACCTTTCTTATAGTATTCCCTCACGAACCGGAGTTTCAAATAAAAATATTTAGTGGTGCTATTCGCCACCTCGTTGCGGATGGCATGAATCGCAGATTGATTATCGAGAAAGAGGACCGGCCCAGGATTTCCTTGGGGCAACGCCGGCGAAACCTCCTCTAGAATCGAGGATAGCCAAATTAGTTCTTTTACCAAGTTGACGGATGCAATAAGCTCCTCCTCCATGGTCGATTTGGCTATTATGGTTTGCCGCTTCGAATTCTACGCCAATGGGGAATGCCCCATCATGACTATCATCCCCGATACGGAGTAGCTCGTATCCACATCGGACCCCTAGGATGCATAAGTGTATGCCCTGACCCTGGTATTATGGCTCCTAATGAGAATCAGACACTATTTCAGCAAATATTTCAGCAAATTCTCCGCCTGATGCCAGGCCATTAAAGTAGGCGAACTACTGAATTTTGCTAGTGTGTTTACCGCGACCAATATATCTGGTCGGGTCATTCTGGTGATGTACAGCAATGAGCCGATAAGACTCCGATACGGATACTAAATCACTTTGGCCCGACCGTGCATCAATTGCCGGGACATTACCGTCCCCACACGGAGTGGCTCCTTTGCGGTCTTTATTGTGACCATGGGCATCCTCTTCACCAAGGTCTCAATGTAAGGAGTCTGACTCATACTCACGTGGTCCGATCCCTGTTTAATCTAGATCCCCAGAAAGAAGTTCACTGGACCGAGGTTTTTGATGTCGTACAACTCCCTAAGGCTTCCGACAACCTTGGCCTGGACCCTTCTATTTTCACTGAGGTTT
This sequence comes from Leptoiulus proximus, assembly GCA_034696925.1. NCBI lineage: Eukaryota > Metazoa > Arthropoda > Diplopoda > Julida > Julidae > Leptoiulus > Leptoiulus proximus. Next base: position 7,743 of record JAQIWY010000024.1, read on the forward strand.
AGCAGGTCGTCCACGTAAACAAGAATCAGTGCATCCCAACGCAACCGATAGATGCAATCTCAAGTGGCGAGTGATACGAACCCAAGAGATTGCAACTCCTCGTGCAAGGTACTCCACACGCATTTTCCGTACTGATGGAGTCCGTAGAGGGATTTTTTAATTTGCCAGACAAGGGGTTTTATTTCTTCCCCACCAGGGAGGGTTCCATGAGGACTGGGATGTCAAGAGTACCATACAGGAATGCACACTTGACATCAAGATGGGAATGCAACCAACCCCCACACACCACGAGAAGGTAAAAGAATACACGGACTAGGGTGAAATTAATCACCGGATTGTAAATGTCCGTGTAATCCCAACCTTCCCGCTGTTGGAACCCCTTTGCCACTAGGCATGCCCTATGCCGGACGACCTCCCCCGTAGTCCCTTTTCCGGGTAAACATTCAACGTCAGCTGAGGATCTTATCACTCGGCTGGGGACTCACGAGCAGGTTAACCTTGCATTTTTTGAGGGTTTGCATCTTGTCGTCCATTGCTTTCCGCCATTTATCGGCATCATGAGAGCTTATGGCTTCCCCATAAATTCTGGGATTCTTCTCGACACTGTTTGATTCGGCATCGAGGAACCCGTCCTCCCCCTCTTCAGGTGTCCTGGAGCTTACAGGTGGCGTCGTGGCTCCTTCAACTCTGCATTGCAGGCCCTGGCTACCGGAGGGTGAGAACTCGCCCTGGAACTTTTTTTTAGCAGAAAAGTCATAATCCTTGGGATTAAATGGAATTCCCTCCTCCTGGCAATAGGATTTCACTTCATTGCCTGATCGCAGACGTATACAATCATGATAATAGTATACGTCCGCTCGATCTCTAGTTTTTCCGGGAGACTACGGTCCTTCTCCATTTTAAGGGTGAAGGATCTCGTAGTAAGATTTTATGATGCCTCCGCACCGGAGAAATTGGTCGTTGTTTGATTACTACGAAGGCATCCCTCTCCAAAACTGGTGGAGGAGGGGCCGGGGCTTCAACATACTCATCGTCTGTCGATTCAGGGTCCTCGACCCTGGGCCACAAGTCTTCAATGGTCAAGTCCTCGTTGATTTTGACTTGACTTGACTGATAAATGCGGTCCTGGTCGGCATTGTAGAACTTGTATCCCCGGGTGGAATGGGCATAATTGACAAGGATACACTGAACCGCCGTATCCGCAAATTTCCCGGTCCTTTGTTTCTGAGGTATGTGTCCACTGACTTTGCTGCCTATCCTGCGCATATGCGCATGATTCGGCACATACCCCCGGAACAGCTCATAAGGAGTCTTGTTCCCCAGGATAACCTGCGGCAGATGGTTATTAATATAAACGAAGGTATGGAGCATTTTCACCCAGAACTTATGGGGCAAGCCTGTTTCTTTTAACAAAGCCCGGTTGGCCTGAATGGAAGTTTGGTTAAAACGTTCGGTCACCCCATTCTAATGGGGAGAGTACACATTCGTCTTCACATGCCGAATGCCCTCATCCCCATAGAATTTTGTCAAAAGTCCGGAGCAGAACTCCCCATTGTCGGTTTTTGATGGATTTTAGTTTATGCCTAGTCCATCTTTCCATTTTGCGAACGTAATGTTTGATGCACTCCATGGTCTTGTCTTTGCTGGTAATGGCATACACTGATCTCCAATAGAAGAAGTCATCAATGATGACCATGTAATACCTGCATCCCCGTCCAGAAGGAAATGCAGAGGGCCCCTAAAGGTCTGCGTGGACCAGTTCGAGTGGCACCTTCGTGAACCTTTCTTTAAACACTTTTGCAGTTGGCCTACGCGCTTTTGTTAATAGGCATATGTCACATGAATAGGAAACACTCTAAAGGAGTGTCAACCCCTCACTGACTCTGATCTCGAGATCTTAACGATCAAGTCAGTGTTTATGTGACACAGCCTAGTGTGCCACAAAGCAAGGTCCGTTGTTTTTAAAGGCGCCGACAGTTTCGCGGAATTTGACTTCAAAAAGGTCTTCCACAAGTCCTGCCGGGGGATCACTTTCGTATGATATAGCCGATCCCTCCGCTCGAACTCCATTACCAGGTCCCCTTTGGAGTTTTTAACCCTTACCCAGTACACATCTCCCGTCCACGTTATGTTTGTTGACTTAGCCAACTGGGAGGATGAGAAGAGATTCCGTCGGCCGCTGAGTGCATATACCACATCCCTGACGACCACGTTTCTCTTTACGCCGCCGACAAGGACTGACATTAGCATGGTACCCTTTTCCTCGATGGGAAAGGTGCCAGAGTACGAGTTCATCATGATAAGATCGATGGCTCTATACTCAGCATACCAAGATTTATCATTTGTCAAACTTATAACAGCGCCAGAATCCCAAGTCCACTCCTCCGCCATCATGTCGGCTCCAGTGCCTGCCAAAAAGACATCAAAGCTGAACCCTTTCGGATCAAAGTCCGAATGATCCACCGAGCCTCCATTCGGCTGGCGAGGTGCTCCTTTAGATTTTAGTTTTACGGCCTTTTTCTTTTTAGTTTTTGTTACGGCCGGTGGCTGTGCCGGGGTAGCCCCTGTGGGCTTACCATGCAAGACCTAACAACGGTCTTGCAGGTGACCAGACTTCCCACAATGGGTGCATTTAAAGTCTGGTCTTTTCCCCGGAACTCTCCCCGTCTTGGCACAAGCCCAGAGCACATCGCTTGCCAGGTTGCTGGCAGAACCATTCAAATTCTGCTCAGCGGACCACATGGTATTTGCCTCAGCGATCAAAAAGGCCTTGACCCTGGAAGCGGTAAAATTCGAGTCAGGCCAAACATGAATTAACTTGACTTTTAGTGGGTACTCCAGAGGAAGGCCCATCAGCATCTGAAAAGCAAATGTCCTCGTCTGGAACCCTGTGATCCACCTCTTCCAGGTGACCCGCCACGGCCTTGACCCTATCAATGTAAGCCTTAACAGTCTCAGTCTGTGTCATCCGAAGAGACACAAACTGACACCGGAGTTGCCAGCATCTTTCCCGAAAGCTGGGCTCGTATGTTTGCTGGATATGTTTAAGTATCTCACAGCATTGGGTCTTCGTATAACCCTGTAAGAGGGACTTCCGGATGCCCGGGACGATAGTGAAGTGGAAGGCTGAGGTCACCGCCTGACAAATGTCATTACGCCTTTGGATTTCGGCCGGCGTAGCCGAGTCGGGCAAGGCGGTGACTGACCCATCCACATACTTGAGGAGGGCTTGATTGGCTAAGGCCATCTCAAGCTCCTCCCTCCAAGTTGCGTAGTTGGTCCTATCTAATTTAGTGACATGGAACCTTTCTAAATCAACGGGGCCTGTAACTTCTCCATCGTCACAGGCGTATCGTTGTAATAATATTTAATATGAATTATTTACTGTCTACAAATTTTCCCGGAAGAACTACCGGTAACGCAAACGCGGTGAAGTCCTGGCACAAATCTGAAAGGAATTATAATTGCTAAACCAGCAAAACACTTATGCTACCGTATAATTCTTTTTCTAGGTTTTCATTTGAGGC
>JAQIWY010000025.1:0-11262 GCA_034696925.1 Leptoiulus proximus
TCTTGTATGCAACTTGATAAGTTTCAACTGGGTTTCTTTTAAATATTTTTTCTATGTATAATGATGCATTGCTGAAAACGACAAAACATTTCATTATAATTACCATAATGAAACCTTGATATGACCTCATGTAACATATCTTCTGTAATATACCTTCTTGATACTTATACAGGTTGGTTCATTTATCACGATTTGTAAAATATCTTTAAAAATAAATAGTAAATCGTAAAATTTATAAAATTGCAAGATTAATAATATTAAATTGCTTTTTAATGTATAGGAAAATAAAGGGCCTTCAATCGAGGATCAAGAAGGTCTCTTTAGAATTTTTAATGGAACCCCCATTATTTTGCAAATCATGAAGGTTTTGTCTAAAACATTTTTTTTTTGTCATCTTAGATCTCTGTAATCGATAAAACTGTACACATGTTTTGTCTGAAACATTTTTTTGGATCATCTTACATCACTGTAATCGATGAAACTGTACAAATTTTGAGAAATTTGCTTTAGAAAAAAAGGTTCCAAATAACAAGGTTATTGCATTTAAAAGGGCAATAATTACAAACAATAAACTTCAACACTCCCTTTTATTGCAGGGGCAAAAGAAAAATAAATCTCCATTTTTCAAAATGTTTGCTTGAACATAGTAAAACAAAACAAAGACTACAACTTGTATTCATCAGGTAAGAAAAGTATTAAATAAAAATGCTATAAAATGGAAATCAACAGAAACCAAAGTAAGTTTAATAAATGTTCGAAATGGTGCCACTGTACTTCGATGCACTTATTAATCTGTTTAATAAAACATTGTTCGACCTCTCGCAATTCATTGATACTGTTGAAATAGCAAATGTTTCCTGTCGTGTGACAGCTGCATGTGCTGAGTTGCATGTGCTGGTTTTTGCGTGTGCTGAGTTGCATGTGCTAGTGTTTTAAAAAAAATTAAAAACTGATGAGAATTGAAGCAAAGGGCTGGCTTAGCCCACAAAAGCCGCAAACGAAAGAAATATTGTATATGACAATTAACAAAGAGAAAACTGAATAACGAAAAACTAGCAACTTCTCTACAGTGTTGACCACTGCAGAGCTAGAGTCCAAGTGACTCCCAAAAACGAGCAAAAACTCGACAAGTGTAATTAATTGGGCAATTATCACTAATTGCTCAATTAATTACCAATGCAAGGTAATTAATGTGCCAATGAAGATTAAGCTTAAATCCACATCGGCGCCAAGAATGCCATTTGGAGGGTGACAGGAGCGACATTCCAACAAAAACAGTTCTTTGCAATCTGTTCTACCAGAAGGAATAAAAACAAAACAGTTCATCGTTCAAACTCAGTTTCTTTTTATTATTCACCAAATATTTCATCAGGTTATGGGCACCTGCAAGTTGAAACTGTGCAAATTGTGATAGTGACAAAAGTGAGTCAACAATAGCAATAGTTATAATTTGAAAATGGAGAAAGGTAGAATAGACATTTCAAAGACTGGTGTGACCTATCTGGATGGTCACAACTACAGTACTTGGAGAATCAAGATGATGAGTCTACTCAAGGCTGAGGGTCTTTGGTCAGTCATACGAGATTCCAAACCCGAACCTGGACCAGCATCGGAAGATTGGACCAAGCTGGATGATAAAGCTTGCTCGAAAATAATGCTGAGCATGCATGATATGTTGATAGATGACATCGTAGGTCTTGAAACTGCTCAACAAATTTGGCTCAAGCTAGAAGCCGATTATGGAAAGATTTCCAAGATGAAGCAGAACTACATGAAGAGTCAAATCTATCAAATCAAGTACATCTCAGGCAGCATGAACGATCACATCCGGAGTATCCTTTCAATTGTAGCTCGGCTGAAGGGAGCCGGAGTAGCATTTCCAAGTGAGGATCTTACCGTAGCCCTGATGGCGAGTCTACCTCTAAGTTATGGTTCCTGGCTAGGTGGAATCCAAGGCCAGGGCAACGATGACATGACCTCAGATGAGTTCATTAGAAAACTTCGAGAGGAGGCTGATCGACGAGAGACTATGGAGGGTAGAAATGAGATTACTACCGCCATGCAAGCAAGTCACGCCAAAGTTGGGGGTAACTATGGCAAAAAGGGCAAGTCAAGACAGTATGCCGAAGTTGCAGTCAAGAAAGAGACTCGCAAGTGCTTCAACTGTGACAAGACGGGTCACATTGCTGTCAACTGTCGTCTAGCGAAAAGGGACAGAAGCACCGGAGGCGGAGCGGCGAATTTGCAGCAGGCTAGTCAGGCTGATGTTTCAGTCAACAGCACTCCATCAGAATGGGGAGGAGAGCATCTCACTCTCTGTGTTCCGGTAGAACACAGCCCGACAAGTTCCAGAACGTGGTGTATAGACTGCGGTGCCACCAGCCACATGGTAAAGAATAAAGACTTCTTTCAGACTTTTGAGCCCTGTAATCAAACCTCGGGAATGGCCTAGGAGGGCCAGAAGATGAAGATAGCTGGTATCGGAAATAATTGCGTGCGAATACAACGACCAGATGGCAAATATTCGAATTTGCATCTTTCCAACGTGCTGTACGTGCCGACAATTCGCGAGAACTTGTTTTCTACTATCCGAGCACAGGAATGTGGGCTGATGCATTTTTTTGATGAAAAGGGGCTAATCATTAGCAAATCGCCATTTCAGGAGAAGAATTTTTTGTTGAAGCTGGACCTGTCTCCTGGGAACCTTTACAGATTCCGAGATCTGGGTCCACCAGAGAGTGCCAACCTCATCACAGCGAAGGATGAGGATGTGTTCAGCAAGGATGACATCAGGTTGTGGCATCGACGACTTGGTCATCGTGACCCCAACGCCATCCAAAAGCTGGTGCATCAAAAATTGGCAACAGGAATCAACTTGAGTGGCGATAAATGGAAGAGTAGCAAGGACTGTGAATGTTGTGCTCTTGGGAAGTTGACTAGAAAGTCTTTTCCAGAGAGTTTCATCAAATCAACAAAACCAAATACTTTATTGCACTTAGATTTGTGTGGTCCGATAAATGTTGCGTCTTTTGCAGGAAATGTTTATTTCCTAACATTGATTGATGATTACTCCAGATACGCTAGAGTGTGTTTCCTGAAGTCAAAAACCCAAGTAGCAGGGGCCGTCCGTGAGTATGTTGCGGCCATGCACACGAAGTTTGGTGAAAAGACCAAAGCTATTAGGACCGACAATGGATTGGAATTCGTTGGTCAAGAGTTAGCCGATTTTTTGCGAGCCGAGGGAATTGAGCATCAGCGGACTGTAGCGTACAATCCGGAGCAGAACGGCATTGCTGAACGGAAAAACAGATCACTCGTCGAGATGGCAAAGTGTTTGATGATTGACGCTTGTCTTCCTCAGAGATACTGGGCGGAAGCGGTGCAGTGGTCGTCCTATCTCCAAAATCGTTTACCAAGTAGGAGCATCCAGAAGACACCGTACGAGCTCTTCCATGGCCACAGGCCAGACTTAGGACACATCAAGTTATTCGGAGCCAAGGTTTTCTGCCACATCCCAAAGCAAAAAAGGCGGAAGTTTGACAATAACTCTGAAGTAGGCATACTTATAGGGTACAGTGAGAATAGCAAAGGCTATCGAGTCATGGACCCGAAAACGAATGCAGTGAAGTTGGCATGCAGCATCCGAGTGATGGAAGAGACTGCATGAGACCATCAAGCGTCTGAAGGGGAATGGACAACTCAGAGCTGGGATCCATTTGTCGACGACTATGATGATGATGATAGTACCACGGTTGAAACTTTTCAAGAAGTTGCTGAAGATGTTCAGACTCCAAAAGTTATGATTCCGACCGATGATGCTCAGAGTGGAGAAGATGGAGATAAAGAGGAAACTGCGGACGAGCAGCCTATGACTTCTACAGCTCCACTACCTCCGAGAAGATCCGAGAGATCTAATAAAGGCATTGCAGCAGAGAGACTGTCCTATCAACTGGAGGTAGTACCATTAACAGATGAACCAAGCAGTTGGGACGAGGTCGAGCGAATGCCAAAGAGGGTGAAAGACAAGTGGGTGGCTGCCGCCAAAGAAGAGATGAATTCTCTCAAGAAACACCGAGTGTGGACATTGGCGGATCTTCCTCCAGGAAAGAAGGCAATTACCTGCAAGTGGGTATTTAAGGCCAAGCTCGATGGAAATGGACATGTTTACACCCACAAAGCTAGACTGGTTGCCAGAGGGTTCAGCCAGAAGTTTGGTGAAGATTACGACGAAACCTTTGCTCCCGTCGTACATCATGAAACAATTCGAATGCTTTTAACTGTGGCTGCTGTAAAAAAGCTTCACGTCCGCCAGATGGATGTTAAAAGTGCCTATCTCAACGGGGAACTTGAAGAAGAACTTTACATGGAGCAACCACCTGGTTTTGAGGAGAAGGCTCACCCGGAGAAGGTGTGTAAGCTAGAAAAGAGTTTATATGGACTGAAACAGGCAGCTCGCCAATGGAACCAAAAGGCGAATGAAGTTCTTCAGAAGTTGAATTTCATACAGAGCAAAGTTGATCAGTGTCTGTTTATCAGAAAAGAAGGGGATAAAGAATCTATTTACATTCTGCTTTATGTCGACGATCTGCTAATCGTTGGCAAGGATGTAAAGACCACGGAACGTGTCGGCAAGCAACTCAATGGCTATTTCGAGATGAAAGATTTGGGCAGTGTGTCTCATTACCTTGGCATCAAGATCGAAAGGAAGGAAGATGGAACTTTCCTGTTGAGCCAAGGAGCCAAGATTGAGAAGATCATTACCGAATACGGGCTCACAGGTTGCAAACCAGTGGCCACTCCGATGGAGACAGGTTTCCTCATGACAGATCCTGAACTGAGCAAGAAAATGCCGAATAACTATAGGTATCGGCAAGCTGTTGGATCGTTGATGTACCTGGCTACAGTGTCAAGATTAGACATCGCTACTGCAGTGGGACTCCTAGCTAGACGAGTCGAGAGTCCAACAGAAGCAGACTGGATGTCTGTGAAGCGAGTTATGCGTTATCTCGCTCATACTCGAGAAATGAAGATGGTTCTTCAAGGAGGCAAGCTCGATTTGCGTTGCTACGTTGATGCAGATTTTGCCGGAGATCGAACTGACCGCAAATCGACGAGCGGCTACATCATCCAGTTAGGAGGAAGTGTTATTTCCTGGACAAGTAAGAAACAGGATACAGTGGCTCTCTCGTCGTCGGAAGCAGAATATGTTGCTGCATCCTTAGCTGCTAGAGAATTATTATGGCTAAGGATGCTACTCCGGGATCTAGGAGAGCTAAGCGACGCGCCGATCATTGTGCTGGAGGACAATCAAGCCTGCATTAGAATGATCGAGTCGGACAGGATCACTCAAAAGATGAAACACGTCGATACAATGATCCATCATATCAGAGACATGCGACGTGACAAAATCATCACTCTCAAATACTTTCCGAGCACTGAAATGCTGGCGGAAGTGCTTACCAAGCCTCTGCCACTCTTGGGTTTCAAGAGATGTCTTGAAGGCATCGGATTTCGGTTTTTTGTTAACACTCCAGGCAAATTAGAGAAGGGGTGTTGAAATAGCAAATGTTTTCTGTCGTGTGACAGCTGCATGTGCTGGGTTGCATGTGCTGGTTTATGCGTGTGCTGGTTTTTGCGAGTGCTGAGTTGCATGTGCTAGTGTTTTTAAATAAATTAAAAAACAGTTATTTGCAATCTGTTCTACCACAAGGAATAAAAACGAAACAGTTCATCGTTCAAACTCAGATTTTTTTTTATTATTCACCAAATATTTCATCAAATTTCTTAAGGAATAAGGGGATGTTGAGACAGAGGTAAGGCTGTAAGGAGTGAGGGAGGGGGTTTAGGTTTTTATAGGGCCGTGCCGAGGCTTGAATCTTGTCGAATAGGAAAATGTGGAATCTTACGGTTGCTGTCTTCAAAGTGGATCTTTTAAGGTTTTGAATCCCATCTGTGGAGAGGCTGGAAAGGGCCAAGTTTTGGGTAGGGGGGGCAGTGGGAAATGTAGCTGTGTGACGAAGTATTTAAGGAGGTTGTATCTATCGGAAGAGGTCCAAACAATAGAGGAATAATTGGTGGTATGGGGGTATAGTAATGGAGGGATTTTGGATATTGCGATCCAAATGTTAAATGTCTGGTTTAGTAGGGAGATAAGGCTAAGATCGCCCCATCTTGTTATATATAATGAATGCTAAAGAGGACTCCTGGAATACATCCAGGGCGTGGATAGTGGTCCAGACCCATAAAGCAGCGCTATATGTGATGATGGGGGCGAGGATATAGTTGTAGAGTGATAGGTGGGCCGGAATGTGGTTTAAATTTTTTTTTTGAACATTTTAATGAGGAGGAAGGATTGACTATTGAATTTGGATTTCAGCACCGCTAGATAGGCCTGGGGTGACCCCGTGCGGTGGAATTTCATGCCTAGGTATGTCCAAGAGTCGACCACCTCGAGGGGGAACTCTCCCCATTTGAATGCATCAGTGGAAGCTCTCCTTTTCCTACGCAAAAAGATAAGCACCTTTGACTTAGGTATGTTGAGGCTAAAGGTCCCTACACATTTGAACGTTTCATTACATAATGTTGCCTATGCTTCGCTATGTTACGGCAACACCCTACACATTTCTATGTTGACTTTTTTCTGACATAAGTTTGCTGTGCCGCCTATTTCAGTATATTTCTTTGCTTTCTTGCCCTCTTGCTCTTTCTGTGCTATTCTGCGCTCGGCGTCTGCTATACATGAGGTTTATTTTGTATAAAATTTTATCTTTATCTACTTGTGTACCAAGTGTAAATTTGAAGCCTAGAAGTAGTGAAAGTTACACGATGCTTTTTAATAAAGAATTCCTTTTTTCATCTATCTTTCCATTGGTCGGAATAGAAACTGTTTCTATTCTTTTATGATGCCCTATGTTTCCTTATGCGTGTTGAAGTCGTCTGTTAGTGACGTCAAAATAACATAGCATAACATAACGTTCAAATGTGTACGGGGCCTCAGGAAATTCAGTTGCAGGTATTTGTGCAATGAGGATAAGGCTCCCCTCATTGCTTGCCTGGTTGGCGATTTGAGTAAACATTGTCAGCATAGAGTAAGCAATGTATCATTTCCCCCTGCAGAACACAACCTCTCTATCTTGGTAGGTAACCCGGGAGGTCAGCAAGAAATATTATAAAAAGTAGAGGGCTTAGTGGATCCCCCTGAAGTACCCTGGAGGTAATTTTGATTTGTTTGGTGTATCCTTCCGGTTCTTTAACCCGATAGGAAAGCTGAGCGTAGTATGTTGAGATGTTCTGCAGGAGATGTGGGGGGTAGCCCAATGCGCGTAGCTTAGCCCACAGCATAAAGTGTTCCATTGAATCGAAGGCTCGCGTCATGTCTGCCATGAAGGTGAACATTGGAGATTTGGGAATGGCAGACGCCTTCTCACCACAGATTGCAGTATTGTGATATTATCACGTGTGCCCTTGTCGCATAGAAAGAATAATCTTGTTCTCAATGGCCCAGGCTAAGGTTCAAGCAGCAATTAGGGACATATGAAGTTTGGCTGGATTGGAGACCAAGCAATAAGCTTGGTCTATAGTTGGAGGGTTTATCTTGGTTGCCTTTTTTGTGGATAGGCAAAATATCATTATTAGTCCAATGGGTTGGAAAGGAATAAGAGGCCAGTGTATGGTTGAATGTGCTTAATAATTCATCCAGCAGGAGACCGTTAGGGGATTGTTTGAATAAGTCCGTCAGAATTAAATTATGTCCAGTTGCCTTCTTGGTTGGTGCTTTCCTTAGAGCTATTATTAGTTCCACCTTCGTAAAGGGGGCATTATGGGGGAGACATGCTTGATCGTGGGTGGAGGAACATCTGCGGGGAGGTTGATATATCTCATTAAGGTGTTTTTCCCATGTGCTTTTGGAAATTAGGTTAGCTGGGTTGGAGGCTTTGGAACGTTTATTACTTATAGTGTCCTAGAAATCTGTTGAATTTTTTGATCCCGTTAGCTTAGTGTGCCACATTCGATTGTTTACTGCTCTGGCCTTATTGTAGATTTTTCATTTTTGTAGTTTGATCTCAGATATTTTCCTGGCCCCTACTGTGTCCGGATGGGTCAGGAATTGTTTTGTTGCCATCATTAGAGCCTTTTTAATGTCGAGACATTCAGGTGTAAACCATGGAGCGTTTTTGGTTTTTGAGGCGAAAGAGTAGGTTGTAAGTATGAGTTTGAATTTTTTGTGATTATTAAATAGAATTTCATGAAGTGAGTTACATTTTTTGTTAACTGGGAGATTGGTGTGAGCAGGTGCCGACAAATCGCAACTTATGGATTTGTATAGGTCGGTACCAGGTCAGAAGATTGTTTTTGGGTACGGGGCTGATAAGGAAGCTTTGTTGGCCATTTGGGGCGATTGATAGTTTAAAGTATTGAAAAATGGTCAGAGGAGTAAATTTGAAGGATGTAAAAGTTTGAAATGTGAGTGAGCAGAGGCGGGGACACTATGGCATAGTCTAATACTGAGAAGGTGTTTTTAGTGTAGAATGTGAGTGCTCCCACATAGTCACCCCTGGACCTTCCGTTTAGTATATTTAGCCTTTGGTCTTCAAATAACTTGACGAGATGACCTATAGGATTATCAGGAAGAACCTGGTTCTATGGGGGATATCTTTCATGGTTGCTGTTTGCGCGTTTAGGTCGCTGATGATGATAAAGGGAGTATAAATTGGTACGTGTAATGCAACAGCTGCCGCCAACTAAGTGTAGGGGTCCCCAACCTTAAAATGGTTGTACAGGAAGGCTGATTTGCATGTTATCTGTGGGGGTCGAAGAGGGCTTTTGAAATAATGAATTTGGTTCCTCCAGCTGAGTGACTCGTCCTGTGCGATCTAATAGCCGGGACATCGATATTGTAGAAGGACTCCCCCATATATCTAATTCAGATTGGAGCCAGTTTTCTCACAGAAAAACGACATTCTGCTGGTGCACGGTCAGGGCTGCCTGATCGTCTCTAAGGGTTTTGACCAGACCCGCTACATTCTAGGATTGATTAGCGATTAGTGGGGAAATGTTAGGAACGAGTGTGCTGGAGGAGGGACAGGTTCACGGGTTTAGCGTGAAAAGCAAGGTTGTCATCTGCATTATTAGTGGGCAGTTTTCAAGCTGTATGTGAGGGTGTAATAATTGAGTGTAGTAGGTCTTGGATGGGGTTTAGAATTGGTCTTGGGGTGGGGCAGATGTGACGGGGGTTTAGGGAAAGTGGGATATCGTTAGGGCTTTAGATAATGTCCATTCTAATGAATCAAGTCTGCAGTGGACTTAATTTTTAGTGCACATAATTCAGTTGAAAGTAAGCTGTTTTATTTGTTCAATAAAACATTGCAATTCAAACATGTAGATGAAGGGTGGATAAAAACTTTTTTGATGCAGTGTAGATCACTTAACATGTGCTTCCTAATTCTTAATCCCTAAAAGGCATATTATCATGGTTTTTGATCTTTTTACTGCATTAGTTGAAATACCCCTCTTCACATGCCCTTGTTACTTTTTAGAGGCCTAGAATCATTTGAAATAATTTATTGTAAACTTATATTAGGACTCAGTGGATGCATTATGTGGCATCATTCTTTAGGCGCCTCAGGCGAAAAAAGGTTGTGATTTTCAGTGCCAACTATGGGATTTATACTGCATTCGGAAGCGGTTCCAGACGCCCTTAAGTATGTTGGCTTCTGTTTTAGAGCCTTTGATTGTGAAATTTTTTAGGCATAATACTCAAGGAACAGTTTGTTTCAGCAGGATAATACTCCTTGCCATGTTTCTGCTGCTCCAAGGGCATGGTTTCTGCAGCACGGGATTAAACTGTTAGAGTGGCTAGAACAGTCTCCTGACTTTAATCCCATTGAACCGTTGTGGCCAGTTTTGAAGAAAAACGACGCTCAACATAAATCAACATTGAAAGCTTGAAAGTGCTGTTAGCACACATTAAGAAGGAATAAGGCAAAATAGCAGCTACCACTTGCAATCATTTCATTGCAAGTATGCCACGAATAGTTTCTGCAGTGATAAGAGCCAAAGGAGGAGTGACGAAAAACTAAATTTGCAATGTAATGACATTGAAATAAATATCTAAGCATTTGCAAGCCAGAGTACTGTTTATTTCTTATATATACATGACTTTCTGGTGTGCACCAGACTTTTGACCAAGGTATGGAAGTGGCCAACAAGCAACTCCTGCACGTAAAAATATAGCTGTATGTTGCTGATAGCATTAATTATTAATCAGGTATGAAGCAATGCAAGAACTGTAGGTCAGTATAAAGGATTGGAACACTTATTTTCGGCAACATTTTGTCTATTCAACGGACTTCCTCAGGCCAATTATACATAATAAAAATAATACAGGAAGACAGCGATGAATAAAAACACAGTCGGTGTCAACAACGCTCCACAGAATTCGAAGAAAAACCGTTGCCTTTTCATAAAAATTGAAACTAACAAAGTACAGGAATATTTTCTACACACGAGCACAAGAATAAGGGTAGGAATTAGATAATTATATAACAAGTCAAGACCACTCATACACGTAATCAAGTATCACATTATAAAAAGGTAAATACCTGTGTCAATGCCAAAGAAAAGCAGGGCACCACCCTAATACAATTATGAGAATCCATTATCCCTTAATACAGATCCCACAAGGACACACACCAGCTTAAATTCTTAAACTACTAGGTAAAAAAAAGGGGGGTTAAGGTTAGACATTACCCTTATTCTTGTGCTCATGTGTAGAAAATATTTATGTAGTTTGTTAGTAGCAATTCTTATGAAAAGGCAACGGTTTTACTTCGAATTCTGTGGGGCGTTGTGGACCCAGACTGTGTTTTTACTCATCGCTGTCTTTCTATATTTTTTTTAGAATGTTTAATTGGCCTGAGGAAGTCCGTTGAAAGGACGAAACATTGCTGAAATTAAAGTGTTCCAATCCTTTATACCGACCTATAGTTCCATCATTGCTCCAAACCTTTTCTTGGTCGAGAGCCTTCAAGAATGTTATTAATTAGATATTTGCAATTAGGTAATTACAATCGTATTTGATTTTTTGTATTAATTAGGCAATTGCATTTGAATTCTTGTATTAATCAGGCAAATGCATTTGAATTTTTGTATTTATCCATTACTTTGTTACCCACTCCCCCTTTCAAAAAGGTCACCTCCATTCGGGAGTGGCCGTGTAACATAACTGTTTGGGATGCAGGGAACAGCTAAGGGGTAGCGTAA
>JAQIWY010000026.1:0-11209 GCA_034696925.1 Leptoiulus proximus
CATTAATGGGGCTGATTAACTTTTTTTAGGTATGGATATTTCACCCATTGATCTAATAAACATCGAAAGCTTCGCATTAAAATCTACATTTTTCTAAGATAATTAAAAGCGGAATTTTTCTATGTTGAAAACGAAACTTATCTATAAAACAAAGTAAAATCGCAATTTTTCTATGTTTTAGACGTAATTGTTCAAAGTTAAAAAAACTTTAAATTCACTTCAAAAAAACTTCAAAATAACTTGTAATAAAACTACAGTTAATTTGAAGTTTTTTATTCGGACACTTTTTTTGCAGTTTTTCTGAAGTTATTCTTCAGTTAACTTAAAAATTCATTTCACTAAAAAAAAACTTAAGTTTAACTTAAGTTTAACTACAGTTATTTTGTCGTTTTTTTCCAACTGTAAAATAACTTAAGTTATTCTGCAGTTTCACTGCAAATCTTGAGTTTTTCTTAAATTTTTCTTAAGTTTATTTTTGGCAGGGCTGCCTACATAGTTCCAATTAAAATACTCTAAAAGAGCAATATGTTCCCAACATTTGCCTAATTAATCAATCAACCATTTTCCAGTGAGACATTTGTGCATTGGCCCAGCATTGGCTGCCTTCATAGTGCCAATGAAAGAAGCATTGGCCCAGCAATTAGTTCCTAACATTGGCCTAATTAGTTCCTAACATTGGCCCAATTAGTTCCTAACATTTGCCCAATTACTCATTCAACCATTTTTCAGCAAGACATTTGTGCATTGGCCCAGCATTGACTGCCTTCATAGTGCCAATGAAAACAGCAGTGGCCCTGCAATTAGTTCCTAACATTGGCTCAATTAGTCATATAACAATTGACCCAGCATTGAATGCCTACATAGTGCCAATGAAAATACACTGGCACCAATGATTTTCCCAACATTGACCCATTTGCTCATATAACCATTGGGAAGTGAGACATTTCTCTCTTGTATTAATGTTGGCTGCCTATGATGTGCCAATGAAAACACATTGGCACAAAAATGTTTTCCCAACATTGGCCCAGCAGGTCTTGGTTACCTGGGAGTCCAAGATTTCTAAGCACCTTAGCAAAAGCACCATATCCACATCACAAGTAAGTAAAAATAACTCAGTGCCTTTAGTATGACTTAGGCTGAAGTTAGGGTTATGTTCAAACATGTGCTAGCACTTTTTCTAGGCTTAAAATGTGATGTCTGAGGATGGTAAGCTTCATACCCCCATATTTTTGAAAAAACTAAGTTTAAGTGACATTAAATATAAAAGTGTGATCCATAAGAATTTTAAAATAACTACATGCAGAGAAAATCCCCCAAAAAATGATGCTTAAAGTGATTAAAACTAATTTTTCAATACAAAATACTTATAACTTTAGTCGGACTTTGTGGTTGGCCTTTTAAATGTAGTCCTGATCAGCCATTCGTTCTCGCAAGACGTCGAGGATGTCCATATTGTAGTTTGTGATGATGCATGTTTGTTTTTCCAGGATCATCTGCAGTCTTCTTGGTGGTGGAATCTGGTGCGCTCCATCCCAGTGGGTGATGCATAAGTCGGATCATCCTGCATGGCAGCAAAGGCAGCATTCCTTGCCATTTGTACGTAGGTCAAGCAAATGTAGTCAGCTTTGTCCATGCTGCAAAGTCTCGATTTCCTTCTTTTGGATGAATGTAGGTCGAAGTGATGATTTTTGAATTTAGACGATCCCCTTTGGTGTGATACTGTTTCATCTTCTTAGAGTTTTTATCGTAGTACAGACAAGGTTACATGATGCACTGCCGTAGTATAAATGGTTTTCCACTGTATTTCGATATGGGGGACCAGGATCATTCTGTCTGGTTCATGAATTTCTCTGGTAGCTCGATAAGCAGCTATCTTTTATCGGCTGATGACAACATCTTTGTTGGAGTTGGTTGTTTGTGACGAGGAGATTGCCTTCGGATGACTTTGCTGGCTATGGTGGCTGGACCAGTTTTTCCACACTCATGGACTTAATTTTCTTAAAAATCTTAAAGTCCGAGAATAGGATGTTTGGGCAAGAAGATGGTCTAAGCTGAAAAGATGGTGTACGCTTCTTAATCTCAGGTCTATGGGGTGATTAGCTGGCCTGTTGATAGTTTTTGGGGACAGTTATATGCTCATCAGCGACGGCTCATTTCATGATTTAGTGTTCAAATGTTTTTTATGTGGAGTCCACACTACCGACATGGTACACGTGCTCCCAACACTGATCTGCATAGCAAAATTTTGTATGAGCTGAAACTTTATGGTTTTTAAATTTTGCCACCATGGACAGAGGCCAGTAGAGGCAAAGGCGTTTGGGCCACTAGACTTAGCACATGTTTTTCGTTTTTTTCGATTTTAATATATGTGAGGACGTTTAATTGGGAATTAAATATCCTATGTGCATGCTAATGTAGCCATTATGTAAATGTTCACCTAAAATCTTTGTATGTATAAGTGTATTGCACAATTTTCTTATATGGGTGATTTGCATTGTCTAGTGACCACGTTTTTACGAGTTCTCTCCAGCAGAGGGCACTAGATCACTGAGCCCTTTGCTGCCATTGGAGAATGATGTCATCAGCCCCCAATTTCATAAGATAGGACTTTTTTGTTTGCGGATTCCTTCCTTCTTGCTTGGTAAACCTCTGGGAAAGGTTGTGTATTATTTTGGAGGTTTATAATTGTAACTGGTTTGCCCAGTTTTATTTTGTTTAAACCCAAACTAAAGTATATAAAAGATCAAAATAGTTTTTTACTTTTTTAATGTTCTAAATACCAATAGAATAATCCAAGTTGTAAGGTTCCGCTCCACGAACCCTGTTCGCAGGAAACATGACTGGCCACGGCAGTAGATTTCCAATTGTTTAATGACTTAAAAATAGAACACAATGTTGACAAATGCCCGCCAACCTGCGGGATTTATCAAAAACACAACTTAAATGCACGAATTTACATAAGAAACAAAAAGGAAGCTGACCAGCTAGGTCAGGCCCCAAATCCAAACTGTGTCTCTGCTGGCCCAGGTTTCCCTTATATTCAGCTTCCACCCACCCTGGTAGCAACCTGGGCAGCAGGAATGTAGATCTTTCCAGAATATCTTGCAATCATCCGCTTGCACAACATTAACAACAATCTCGTGCACATACAGCACATTCCACAACATCATGCCCAGTCCTTCACATTATGCCATGCGCAAGATGGCCCTCAGGAGATCGTTACACTCACCCCTAAGACGTCAGACACTCTGTGGCCGACAACAACGAAAAACATAATTAACAAGAAAACACATGGTACAACGCACCATGTGTCACGCGCACCATCATAGTGACACACCATCAAATCCAAGGATGGCACACAACCTGGTCACTCAGCTCGCATTGTCTTGCCTGTTGTCTTCGGCGACGCCTATAAATGGTTGAGCTGAGCGCCAGACATACAATCTCTGGCGCGGGCTTTGGAAAAACAAAATTAGGGGGAAGTTCCTCCACTTTCTCGGCCAACTCCACAATGACGGCACCCGCACTAGCGGTGTTGGATATTATAATAAACATCAATTTCTAGTGATCCAACAAACGAGCCAATCAGTAAACAATTACATCTCTTGTGTCAATTTCAGGCAGATGGAGATGGTCTGACGCTTGGAATTCCATGATATCGGGGAAAGTCTCATCAAAACCACCATCCTCGATACCGAGTGACTCGTATCTATATCGGATCCCCAGGATGCATCATGTACGCCCTAACTCTGGAATCCTTGCTCCTAATGAGAATCACTCTTATTTTTAGTCTGGCTTAAATAATTGAGCAAATTCTCTGCTTTATTCCAGGTTAATAAAGTAGGCGCACTGCTGAACTTAGCTAAAATATTAACCTCGACCAAAATATCAGGTCATGTCATCCTAGCAATGTATAGCAATGAGCCAAATTAATTCCGATATAGGTACGGAATCACTTCTTTTCCATTCCCCGTAAACTCCTGGGACATAACAGTCCCAGCCCGGATTAGCTCCTTTGCTTTATACACTGAAACCATGTTCTCCTTCTTTAAATACCCCAGAACTTACAAGTGGCGCCATGGCCTCTTCAACTCTGCATTGAAGGTCCTAGCTACCGGAGGGTTTGAACTCCCCCTGAAACTTATTTTTGGAAGAGAAGTCATTGTCTTTGGGATTAATTGGAATCCCCTCATCTTGGAAATAAAATCTATTTCATTGCCAGATCGCATCCGTATCCCATTATAATATTAGTACATGTCAACGCGATCACCAGTTTTCCTAGCGAATAAAAGCCGTCTTCACTTAACGGGGGACAGATCCTTAAAGGTCACCCGATGATGCTTCTGAACTTGTAATTTGGCAGGTGCCTCTTTGACACCCGAAGAATAACCTTTCGGAACTGGCAAAGGAAAAGACGTGGCTTCGACATATTCTTGGATGCTAGAATCAGGTTCACAGGCCAGTGGAAGAATCTCTACAGGGGTTAAACTCTCAACCACCTGAACCTGACTAGATTTATAAATCCGATCCTGGTCTAGATTGTAGAACCTGTAGCCCGAAACAGCTCATATAGTCTTGTTCCCGAGGAGAACGGGTGGGCCCCAAAAGCACACGCTTCACCGATCTCCAATTTGACAATTGCTAAAATGTCAATTATTGGCTGCTTTAACGAGCGAATTAATGGCCAGTAATTGGCCGTTCCCAAAAAAACCCCGCAATAATTACGGCGGGCGGGCCACAAATTTTAATCGGCAAATGCGCCGTGAATTACAAATAATTTGCGGGCGGGCCGGGTACTTCTTGTAGCGGCGACAAAATAGATGATCGGCCGCCTTTTTTTTACTCACGATGATTAGCCGCTTCTTTTCTCAAAAGTACGGCCTTCAATCCGCGATTTCAATCATTTCAAGAAAAAACAACACGTGATAGGCGGGACAAAAGACAAAAAACAAACGAACAGGCCGCCAATAAAAATGCAACTGGCAGGCCGCAAATCAATAATTGGCGGTTAATGGGCAGCGAATTGACAAGCGGCGGGCAGGCCACGAAGAATTGAGCGGCGGAGGGGACACTGAAAAATTGTCAATCGGCAAATGGACCGCCACAAAATAAACGGCAAATTAGCCGCTAAACTAAAAAACGGTGTCTCCCGATTGGGTACAATACGCCCAATCAATAACCGGTCTACCGCACTATAATGTTAATGGTGGATGAGCTTCGTAATTCCCATTTAATTTAATTTAATTCAATTAAACCGGCGGCGTTGATCTAAAATCGCGTCGTCGTTAGGCCCATTTCGGGAAGAAAAAACCGAAGCCTACATTTTTATGTCTGTTATTTTTTATTTATCTTCATGGCATTTTTTGGTAATATACAATTTAGGCATTGTCCTTCTGCATTGTTTCAAAAGAAAAACGGCCGCGAATCCAAAAAATTCTCCTTGTTCTGCTACCTTTGTTGATTTTGTATTTTCATCTGTTGCAGGAGGATGACCAAACAGCCCAACAGCCATAACAAAAGTCATGTTAACACTTTGCAAGGGGGACAAAAAGCTCATTATGTCTCGTCAGTGGCCAAATCCAGAGTTCCCCTGGACACGTCATCAACCTTAGATGGCCGACACAATGCATCCAGATGACACCTCTGTCTTCTCCCCAAAAACTAAAGGGAAGTCCTGTTTCATTTATCAATTAATTTGTTTTTAATTTAAAACCTTATTTATTTCATTTTATTGTTTTCTTTTCCTTTTTAGGTTTCCTCATTAAAAGGGGGGGTCTTTTCGACGAGCCTTTCACGAAATATGTAAGTATTCATTATTTTATAAATATAAACAAATCAATACATGTAAATAAATAACTCTGAATAAAAACCATATTTACATGAACAATTTTTTACCGAGTCGCGTAAGACCAAACAACAGGGCCAAATGCAGGGGGCTGGCTAATAACTTTATGCACCGGGAATCGCAGCTTAAGCCCATGCATATGCTCAAATGGCGAGGCCCCAATGATGCCTGCACGGAGAAATTATATGCTGCGACCACCCAAGTTAAGGCCCTAGGCTAACCTTTACACACGCCCCCGGCACTATAGACCTAATGGTAACCAACAAAGTCTGTGTAAGGCCTCTCCGCCAACCCATCTGCTTGCTGATGGTATGGAGTGGACGCTTGATGCTTTATACCATACGTACGAAAAAACTCTTGCGTCCCCCAACTTAACTGTAGGGTCCCACTATCAGAAATAAAATTTTTGCACCTCAAACTGGCCAAACAAACCAAGGAAGAACCTCTCAATGGCACACGTATTTGCTCGCTTTCATGGCATCGTTACACAAAATCATGTGCTATAATCAACTGCAAACAAATAATAAATGGCCTGCCCGGTGGACTGGGAAAACGGCCTTGGAAATCAAAGCCCCACTTTATGGCCAGGTCTTCAACAGAAACGGGTTCTAACAAACCCGGGAGCAATAACCTAGGCAATTTATTCACCTGGCACTGAAGACAGGAAGCCACAAAGTGGTACATTGACGTATTCATCTGGGGCCAATAATACGCCCTTGACAGTAAAGCGAGCATCTTAGAGTTACCAAAATGTCCCACCAACTGATGGACATAGCACTGTTGCATAACGTCCTTCCTCAAGCGCTCAGGCACCACCGACAAAAGCCTAGGCGGTTCAGACGGATTATTACAATAGTGGGTCCCCTAGGTTAAATACCCTTTCAGAGCCACCGATTTCCCCACTGCCTTTTTACGCAAGGTATTCAACGTGCAGTCATTTAACTTCTCCTGGGCCATATTATACCAGGGCCTCCAATTCCATCATGGTATATTGGGTCTCCGCTGGTAACAAGGAGCAAGTTGCTCCGTGTTGTACCCTAACACCCGCTGTGTGGGTTTACTTCCCTGGTATAAAATGGCACCCAACCCCACATGCTAGGCATCCGTATGCAACCACAGCGGGGCCCCTAGGACAAACATTGACAAAATGGGAGCAGAACACAGGATCTCCTTTAACTAAACAAAACTATCCTCACACAGCGAGGACCATGCAAACGGAACGGCTTCACGGGTGAAATCAATGAGAGGCCTAACCATAGTAGCAAAATCTTGGACAAATCTACGATAATACCCACACAAACCCAAAAATTTTTTTATCGCCTTTCGCGTCGCAGGCCTTGGGAAACTCCGCATGGCAACCATTTTGTCAGGGTCAGTAGCAACCCCTTGAGCACTCAAAACATGGCCCAAACATCTCACCTGCTCAAATCCAAAAATACACTTAAATGGCTCTAACCTGATATTGTGCGACACCAACAAATCTAATACCGCGGTCAACTGCATAAGAAACACTGGAAATGTAGATCCAAACACTATAATATCATCCAGGTAGATAAGGCAGGTTTCCCATTTTAATTGTAAGAAAACCTGATTAACGCCTCATTGCATAGTCGCCGGTGCATTGCACAGCCCAAATGGCATTCTAGTGAATTCGAAGTGCCCCTCTGAACAGGAGAAGGCTGTTTTGTCCTGATCCCTATCGCCCATGGATACCTGCCAATAACCGGACATGATATCAAGGGTCACAAACCAAGCTAACCCTTGCATAGCATCCAAGGCATTGTCAATACCGAACCAATACTATGGGGCTGGAATACCAACTTTTAATGGGGGTAACCACCCCTGACATAACATCTCCACCAACTCCCTTCGGACAATCTTCCGAACCTTGCGGAGAAGACCGCCAAACAGGCAGTAACTTATGCAATCCTAATTCCTGATCAAACAATGCAAAAGCCCTTCTAAACCTAAACAACAATTGTCTTAATTCCCTATGCTGGACATTGACAGGGTAGGGCCCAAGTTTAAGAGAGAGTCCAACAACAGATTATCCTGGACCCGTCTGGCCCCCCAGCAGTGAGTGCCTCATCACCCGTTCTGTCTAAAGACACCAACTCAGAGTCCTCGAGAGCAGAGATGGAAGCTATCATTTCGCTCTCCGCTAGCGACAGGGCCTCAGCAGTCAAATAAGCCATCTTAAAGACACAAAAACGACATAACACCACACGCCGCATGCACTGAGGTCCCTTCCAATGGGAGTGCCTCCACCAACACAACGTCTCCTTTACGAACTTCCCCCGGAAGCACACACATAATCATGGACTCCGAACAAGGTGCCAATGTTACCGGCTGCAACAGACGTATGGGAAGCCGCAGCAGCCAATCCGCCCTTTGTTCAGGTGACTCCACTTCCTGCAGCAAAAGCAATGCTGGTGTTGGTGGTTCCTCCTGCTGTGGAGTTGCAGCAGTCCCCATACACACAAACGGGAACTGAATGGAAGGTGCATCCTGATAACATAATGTCTGGGAAGCCGGCAGCGCCACCAATCCAGAGCAGTGACAAAAATCCCACCCTAATAGTGCCACCTGCCTAGGATGCTGCAATACACTAAACCGATGCACACACTGACGCCCACCGACGACAACCACAACTTCAGTCTCTCCCATAAACTGAATGTCACGCTGTGAAACATACAGCCGCTGCAACGGCCGGGCAGGCAATAACGTCAGGCCAAAATAGGACAGCAAATCTCACCAAAGAATGGACAAAACTGCTCCACTATCCACCGTCATCATGACAGATCTGTCACCAATGAGCAACATCGCTGTAGGCAAGGCCGACCAGTCATCCCATGCAGTAATCTGTACAGGCGGCACCCGCGTTACCTTGATTGGCACAAACCCCAAATCCTCCGAACCGTGATTGGACCATACCCTCCATAGGGTGAAACACCAACGCCCTGTCATGGTCATACACCGATGCCACAGAATTCCACGGTGCCCTTTTTTAAGGCAGTGCTTACGAAAGTGGCCTGTTTCCGAACATGTCCAGCAGACTTCCTGCTGGGGATTCACCCTCAACTGTGACGCTGCAGCCGATTCCAGTTTTGACCTTGGCACCACTCCTGGTGAGGGTTGCGACATGTCAGGTCTACTAAACGATTAAGACTCCTCCAGGTCAAAAATACCAACCACAAATCGTCTTCAAATCGACGACATCTCAATCAAATACTGCGCACCGATTCATTCATCCCCTGCTTCCTCGACACAAATTGACGCCACAGTCAAGGACTATACGTGGTCGAATCAAAAAAATAGTTGCAATTGGGCCACCAATTGACGCCATGGATCTGGGACAACGCCTGGCATCGCGTGGTAAACCATTTAGCTGCCAGGCCAGTCAAATGGCCCCTCAACTGTCTCATCCCTTCTGCCTGCACCATGCTCTCAAAGGCATCCAGCAAATATCCAACATCACCAATGCTATCATACATAGGCCCAGGGTTATGAAAATTTATAAAAACTGGCATAGTTCCCAAAGGCCGCTGTTGGTCAACACCGCGTATGTCATTCACCTCTCTTGACATATCAATTGTCACATCAGGATCTTCAAATGGATGTATAACAGGAGGCCGCTCCAGGTGATGCCAATGAATAACGTGATTTTCCTGAGCCAAAAGTTCACTGGCAGATCCCACCATGCCTGCAGAGCCAACTGCCACTCCACTAGGTGGGGGATCTTGCATCACATCCTGTCACTTAACAGGATCCATTAACAGCGTAGATTGAGCCATTAATCCACTAAGACCTGGCAGCTGTTCTAGGGCACCCGAATAAGTTATACATTTGCATATGCCCTTGCTGGGGTATGCATACCTTTCGCTAGTCTACTAAGATTCATGTCACGCAAAACATCAGCACGTATATGTCGTATGCAAAATGATGCAGTGCAAAAACCCAACCTCTACCATGTAAGGCCCCACTCCGCAGACCCTGAACGCAGGAAACACGGCTGACCACGACAGTAGATTTCCAATTGTTTAATAACTCAAAAATAGAACTCAATGTTGACAGCTGCCCACCAACTTGCAAGACTTATCAAAAACACAACTTAAATGCACGAATTTACATAAGAAACAAAAAGGAGGCTGACCAGATTGGTCAGACCCCAAATCGGCACTCTCCCCTGCTGGCCCACGTTCCCCTTATATTCATCTTCCACCCACCCTGGTGGCAACCTGGGCAGCAGGAATGTAGATTTTTCCAGAATATCTTGCAATCATCCGCTTGCACAACATTTACAACAATCTCGCGTACATACCGTGCATTCCACAACATCGGGCCCAGTCCTTCACATTCCGCCATGCGCCGGACTGGCCCCCAGGTGATCGTTACAAAGAAAGGATTATTCTTGGATTCACCAGGATGCTGCTGGATCAGAAGTCCAAATTAACAAAGAGACTATCTTCAACAGGAGTGAAAACCACCTGCACATCGTAAGGTCGGACTTCTTAGGTTTAGCCTGTACATGATCTGAAGGTGGAGTTGCCGCTGTGCTGGTCTTTGTAGTTCATTTTGACGATCTTAGGAAGGTTCTTGGGAGTGCATGGGCCTTCCTTGGTTTGATTTGATTTGGTATTGGTGACCTAACATAAATTGATGACATGGCAGGAAAAACTTTTTGGTCTTCGGTCACAGTAGGCGTTGAACTTGGTTGGCGTCGATGCTATCCTTAACTTCTGCAGGGTTGATGTCGCAAAACAGAACATTCTCAACGACTTGCTGATCTTCGAATGATATTTCGACAAAGAGTCATTGACGTTCTTGAGTGTCAAGTATTTTTAATAAATGTTCGGTCTCTGCAGGAGTTTGAAGAACTGCAATCTGATCAAGAAAATGTTGAATCAGATATGTTGATTGCAGGTGTTTGGATTGTAGTTTTGTATGTTCTTCTTTGAGAAAATAGTTGGACATGATTTACAGTTTGACAGAAATTCGAAGCTAAGTTGCTTCGAATATCTGTCAAACCGTAATCTCAGTTTGGAGATACTTGAAATTCTAGTGACGGCTTTGCTCGGCAGTGACGTATGACTCAATGAGTTTAGCATATCAACAGTCTTTGGAGGCCTCCGGACCTCCAAGTATCGAGTGCAGTAGAGTAGAGGTAAGTACCTTTGATTCAGACGAGTTAGACTATAGAACACGTTTATTTGATACAAGTAAGTAAAGGAGTAAGTTGGGGTTACAACTAGATTAACTTGGGGTTCTCTGGATGTCGAGGAGGGAGGTGGTCAGCACGTCAGACCTCCGTGGTGAGCAGCAGCAGAAGGACGAGACTGGTCGTGAGAAAGGTCCTTAGGTCCA
>JAQIWY010000027.1:0-11153 GCA_034696925.1 Leptoiulus proximus
CAATATCGCGGCGGAGGTTGGATATCCTGGATAGATGTCCAACGCGTCGAAGTTGAAGTTGCAGCGTATCTGTGGGGGAAAAGTAACCTATGGAAAAGACAGAGTCTTGGACACAAGGTTTGTAAGTTTAAAATAATGCTTGCTTTATTTTCTTTGCAGTGTTTGAGACTGAGTTCTCTAGTAGTTCAACAAGAGTGGCTGCGAGGTTCGCTGCCTAAATCAGAATGAAGGATAAGGTGAAAATGTTCTCCTTATATACAGGTAGAAATATACAGACCCCTTTATGGGGCTTAGTTGCCCACCTGTTTCCCTTCTTTTACGAGCGAGAGCAATTCTTCTGAATTGCGCCCTTTATTCACAATCCCTATAGAAAGGCTTATGGGATTGTGACTAAGTGTCTTAGCATGAATATGCTAAGACTGCTTCCACGTGGTTAACGTTAATCTCCCTTCTTCCTTTCTTTTAGATTCACCCTCTTTTTAACTAGTAGAAGGGATCATCCATTGTGCGGCCTGCTTTGGTCCAGATGGACCAGTTGCACCGCCTCAGGGGTCGGCACGTGTGTCGGCCGCGTTCGTTACCGTTGTACTCTGTTTTGTTCTTGATTAATCTCACAACTGTAAACCTCGAGAAATCATCTATCAGTGTGAGTTCGTAGTGGTTTCCAGATGGCATCGGTGTAGGCATCGGCCCGCATAGGGCGCTGTGCACAAGATCCATTGGCTTAGCTGTTTTAGTTTCACTTCTGGGAAATGGACGTGAAGCTAACTTTCCCGTGATACATGGCTCGCAGTCAGATATCTTTCGGCAGTCGTCATTTACTTGAATCCCTGCTGCCAATTCATTTGTGGTCAATTTCCGTATGGCATCTGGATCTCGATGGCCAAACCGACGATGCCACAGTTGTAGGAAATTGGCACCCGTTTCCGCTGCACAGTCTTGATCTCCAGGATCTGCTAATTTCAGTTCATATCAGTCATGATCTGCAAATGCTTGGGTTTTTAACCTACTCCCACCTTTATGAAGTGGTTTCATAATGGAGCGTATCCCGTTTATGAAGACAACCACATAGTCCTGACTGTCAAGGACCTTCATGGATATTAGGCTTTCATAAAGGTTTGGCACACAAAAGACATTTTCCAACATGACATTCTGTTTGGCTTCATCGACGTCAAACGGATAAGTTTACCAGATCCAATTCCGGCAATCTGTACAGACCTCTAATCAGTCATATAGATATAATGCTTCGAAAGCATAAGTTTCACGAAGACTGCTCGATTAGGTGTCATATGTGATGTTGCACCCGCGTCAACATACCAGAAGGCACGATGAGCCACACGCCACCTGGCTCCCTGCGGGTGGAAAACATGTCAAATTCGCTGTCATTCTTCCGATTTGTTGTCACCTTTGCTTCACGATAAAGGTTGCGACAGTTGGACGAAAATGACCTTTCTTGCCGAATTCATGGCAAGTTCTGAACTCTTTCCTAAAGCTCTTGTCTTTCCCTGCACTATTTGTAACAGTTGGATTGTTGCTCCGTGGTTGAGATCCACTATTCACTGTAGACTGCAGTGCTGTGTCACGATCTTCCAGTCGCCAGTCTTCCTTCTTTGCCTCAGCTCGTCGACACTATTCGTCCTCTCCAAAGCCATCATGAGGCTGTCATATGATTCTGGAAGACTGTTTAGTAGAGCTGCAACTTGCTCCCCAACAGGCATCTCGACGCCTACTCCATGAAGCTGTTCCACATCCTCCAACACGGCTGCATCAGTCCATTGGAATAACGAAAACTGTATAGCTTTCTGTGCAAGAAAAGGCAGCTTCCATATAAGGACCACTCATGTTGCCTTTGAAGTGCTGACCATGCGTCATATGCTGTAACGCACCTGGCTAAATGAACGACCTGATCATTGTTCAATGCCAGGGTGATATTTTCAAGAGCTTTCCCATTTAATGTCTCCTAGTCATCATCAGCACCTTCTAGTTTAGGGCTGGATGTAACACTGCAGAGTCCTTCCTTCATGAGTAAGGCCCACACTTTCACTTTCCAAGTTGAATAATTTCCTCCATCTAGGAGTAGCACCAGCAATCGTCCATAACTGACTCCCGATTCAGCCATAACTTATTGTTGTAGCACAAAAACTCACAAACTAGACTAGTAAATTAATGTCCATTTAAATGTCAATTAACAATTCAAGTAGATAACTTGATTACCACGAACTAGGCCCATAACCTGTTGAAACTTGGAGTTATTTTTAGTACAGGGTTTAATCCAGCTTATGACAAGGAGGGTATTCCCATTACAATACAAGTTGACACACTGCAAAAGAAAAATTAGGAGTGAGACAAAGTAAGCTTTTCAATTGACAAGCATTTAAAATAATTAAAGAAGAATGTGTGACGTCATCAATAATGATGTCATCTCCCACGAGGTCAAGGCTGGTGACCTCCAGGTCAGCTTGATAGATTGCCTCCAGGGTGGCACCAAAATGTTCAACAGATACAAATCGTGGGTTATGCACTGGGACAGTGCCTATCAAATTCAACAGCCAAGAAGACTCAAGACCTCACTTGAAGAACCAACTTGCACCATAACGGACTACAACATGGACATCCTTGATGCCATGCTGGAACAAGTTAAATAAGATGTTTACTACCTGTAATCAAACCAGAAGTCCAAACTGAAATTAAGTATTATTTTTGGTAAAAATTGTCGTGGAAACTTAATATTTTGTATTTTTGTATTTGTTCCAAGTATAAACCTCTCTCGTAGGTAGTGTTATTTTCCAAATTTCAAAATATGTGCTAGCTCCACTTAAAACTTTAATGTCCCTCACTGGATGTTCAGAAGCATGGGGGTATAAAGCATACCACATTAGAACTTCCATTTAAGTTTAGCATATGCTAGCACTAACCATTATCCGAAATAGGACTTAGCTCGGCTTAAGCCACAAAAAGGCGCCGAACTACATTTGACTACCCAAATGGGAAGCGGAATTGGAATGCTCCAAATCTGCAGTACTAAACCCGAGCAACCTCATCTAGACTTCTAGTGGTTCCCCTGTAGACTAGTCTAGTAGACTGTCACATGGGAATTTAGCAGCAAGAGCGCCTGTTCCTGTCTGCTCTGTACGTGTCACTGGTTTTGTGTAAAATAAAGACTAATAGATTTTATAAGAAGGACTTTTACAATGGTAACGAATGTGGTTCTCACGCAGACCGACCCCTGGGGCGGCGCAGCTGGTCAAACTAGACCAAAGGAGGCCGCACAATGGATGACCCTTCTACTAGATAGAGAAGGGTAATCTAAAAGAAAGGGAAAGGGTGAAATTAGCAATAACACGTAGCAAGATTAGCATGTTCTTGCTAATACATCTGATCACAATCACATAAGCCTTTTTATAGGGATTACGAAAGGCGATAGCAATTTACCATAATTGCTCCCACTCATAAAGAAGAGAATGCAGGTGGGCAACTAAGCCCCCATAAAAGGGTACCTATATTTCTACTTGTATTAAAGGAGAACATTTTCTCCTTTTTCTTCATTCGGTTTTAGGCAGCGAACCACGCAGCCACTCTCGTTGAAATACTGGAAACTCAGTTTCACCTATGTAAAATAAAGAACTAGTATTATTTTACCTCAAACCTTGTGTCTAGGACTCAGTCTTTTCCACAGGTTTTTCCCCACAGAAACTCTGCAACCACATTGACGCGTTGGACATCTATACAGGATATCCAACCTCCGCCACGCCGCTGCAACAAGTATCTTTAATTAGGTCAACCTCCGCAGGCCCAACTCCTTCTGCACAGCTGGGATCGTCTCCCGCACCCAGAAGGACACAACCTCCGCATTCAGTGAAGTCCCGCCGGATTTACTGCTCAACCCCCGCTTCAACCTCAGTACAGCGCAGGCGCATTCACCTAGTGGACTTGATCACCCGCAACGATGAACACCCGCAGCAACACACGCTCGCAGGAGACTACTGGACCTAGTCCAGTAACCTCCGCCGCGAATGAGAGGAGTGAGGAGGGTCAAGAGGACCAGATTCCCCCGCCACGAACTCCTGAAGGAGTTCCACAGGAGGCACCGCCTAAACCCACTTGCTACAATTTTCCCACACAAAAAAAGAAAAATAAACATAAAAAAATTTGATAATATACGTGTTTATCAATACTTCAACAAGGTAGGGTGGTAAAATTATGGCACAGTATAAAGGCCCAGGTTGACTCTCTTAACCTATCCCTCCTATTAATATTGCAATAGCCCTTAGGTTACCCCAGCCTGGGTAACATAAGCAACAAAATAAGCTAATAATAAGAACATACTACATGATGCAAACTTAATATAATAAGCAACGAAACATACTATGCATGGGAAATTTTTTGGCAGCGATGATGGCTCTTGGTGAGAAACCCAATAATGACACAGAGGCCCTCTCAGCCTCCATCTGTCACTGGATTCCGTGGTTTGGCCCTTAACATCCACCGTATCCAGCTGGTGGATTCCTGCTAACAGTTGGGGCACTTCCTCGAGCAGGGGGATCCTCCTTGGGTGATTTCCAGTACTGGTCCCAACTGTCATCCTTTTTCACCTCGTCCTCTTTCAGAACTTCTATTAGCTCGTCTGTGCCTGCGTAAAGCGTAGCCATGAGCACACTAGTGCTTTCCGTCAGAGCTCCAGCACTCGTCTGTTTTTATGGTTCCTGGTGGCGTTGCCTCGCCTAGAGTCGGTTCGCTAGGCTCCAGCAAAATTTTTCTGGTCATTAAGCTGGCCAACGTTGGGTTTTCTCCCGGGGGCCTCTTCATCCAGACATCCAAAAAGGACTGGAGCAATGGGGTTGCTAGGTCTCCTAGCACTTTTCAATAGCAACCATACCAAGGGGGATTCTTTTCTTCCACCAGCCAGCCCCTGTTAATACTGGTTTTGCTTACAGGCTGTTTCCATCATTGTGTCTGGTGGGGTTTGGGAGACAACTGCAACTTGGTTCGGCCTTGCCCACCTGCATACTTTACATGGGGTCCTCTTCGAATGATTCGTAGGCATTCTCTCTGTCCGAGTCCTAATGGTATTTCACTGGCAACAATGTTTCCGTTGCTGTGGAGATAGGCTTGTGGCTGGCCTGTACAGTGGCTATGGTGGCGACACGTATGTCGTCCCCTATTCTGTCTGCCTTCATATCTCGGTATCCTCGCTCATCTGGATTGACCTGAGAATGGTAATATGCAACCCTCTGTATCTCAAATCATATTACCAATGCTACCTCCTTTAACACTTCAGGCACAAATTGGGGTCCGTTGTCACACTTGTTAAATTTGGGCGTTCTGTATTGCAGGGAAAACTCATCCACTAAAATTGTGACCAGGGTTTCAGCCCGAGTATCTGATACTGGAAACAACTCCACCTATCCCGTGGTGATATCGCTCATGGTATAGATGCTGGTGAGCCCGTGTTGTGTCATGGGAAGAGGTCCAACTAAGTCCATGCTTAGGGCCTAAAACGTTGGTGGAATGGGGGGACTTGTGTAAACAGCCCTTTTACCAATGTTATCTGGTTTCACATCGCACACGCCAAGCAGCTACTAACATAAAAAGTGACCGACTTCTTCATGCTAGCTCAGAAATACGTTTCCAGGATGCGGGCATAAGTGCCTTGAACACCTTGATGACCGGCCTCATTCTTGGAATGATTCCAGGACATCACCCTCTTCTGTAACTCTTTTGGGATCACTAACTTGGGCTCATCCAGTTTGATAAACTCTAGAAGTCGGTACAAAATTCCATCATACACTATGAACCCACACCTTAAATAGGTGTGTGCGTCAGTTGCATCCTTAGCGTCATTGGATTCTAACGTGCCTATTATTCCATTAATGACTGGATCATCTACCTGAAATTGTCTGAATTCCTCTCAAGTGATAGATTGCGCCTCTGCATAAAAATGATGGATCAAAACCACTGGCTTCGAATCAACTTCTGAGTCCCTCCCTGTGGTCGGCGACATAAGATCTGTGAGGACATTCAGTTTTCTTGGGATGTATTCCACTTCAAAGACAATTTTGAACACCAAGTGCCCAATGAACCAACCTGACCTGGGAATTGTTTAACGTGAT
This sequence comes from Leptoiulus proximus, assembly GCA_034696925.1. Taxonomy (NCBI): domain Eukaryota; kingdom Metazoa; phylum Arthropoda; class Diplopoda; order Julida; family Julidae; genus Leptoiulus; species Leptoiulus proximus. Next base: position 6,111 of record JAQIWY010000027.1, read on the forward strand.
TAACCACCGCAGGGGACAATGATCGCTGTGGACCACAAATAGCATTTCCTCTATATATCCACTAAATTTTTCTATTGCCCAGATGACTGCTAAAGCTTCTCTTTCGGTGGTGGAATAGGCCTGATGAAATAATTTTGAGGCATATTCGATGATTTAATATAGGGGATATTCGCCTTGTACCAAGACAGTGCCCATAGTGTCCATACTGGCATTCATAAATAACCTAAAACTCTTGGAAAAGTTAGGCTGGGCCAGGATTGGTGCCCAACACAGCTTAGTCTTCAGTATGTCGAAGGCTGTGCGACACTTGTCATTAAAGTTGGGGCCACTTCCTTCTTCAACAAAGCATATAATGGTGTAGCAATGTGTGAAAGCTGGGAAAAGAATATGACAAACCATTAACAAGCTCCCACGAAGAACTTCAAATCAGTCACATTTTTAGAATAGCTTAAATCTAGCAGGGCCTCTACCTTTTTTATTAGTGCTTATCTTATCCTCCGTGATGTGAAGACCTAGGAAATCCACATTTTTGCTAAAAAAGGTGCACTTGCATCATTTTAACCCAAAATAATGCCGTGCAATCAGACTCAATATGCGGTTTAGATCCTTGCGATGCTTCTCAAACCTTTTAAGATGTCATGATTAGATCCTCCTGATAGACTTTGTGTACCACATCCAACAATTCAGACATCATTCCCTCCACAAATCGCTGGCAGTGCGCTGCAGAATTGCGCAGCACCCATGGGCATACGGGTGTATGCTATGGTTCCAAACGGCATGATGATGGCAACCCATACAAAAAATAACTCAGAATTCTGCAAAATTCAGCGTCCGAAATCTCTGCAGAAAACTATGTTTCAGAATTATGGTGTCTAATTCTGCAAGTCATTTCTTCAGAATCTACATAACATACAGAGGGAAGCGAACCCGGAAACTTGCAAATACCAGCGTGGTTTATAAGATTAGAGGGGTTAATTAGTTTAGAGCATTTCTGCAAGTTTAAAGCATCTTCAAAATTCTGCAGAAATTTGGTTAAAAGCTGTGCAGACTATTTTCTGGAAATAAAAATTGCCAGAATTGTATCAAATTTATGCATAAGTTTCTGCAGGAAATGCACTAAATATTTTTCTGATCATTTTCGGCACATTACCTTTATACAGGAAATAACTTCTGACATGCCAAGTCGATGGGGATTTGCTAATAACAATTCGTCAAATCCATCATAAACATTTAGGATTCCCCTTTATTTTAGCCAAATTGCTGTCTATCCGAGGAATCAGGTAATTATCAGGAACAGTGAAACAGTTCAGAGCCCTGAAGTCCGTCACCAAACGCATTTACGTGCTACTATCATTTTTGAGGGCAAGAAACGACGGTGCTGCCCACTCATAGGATACAGGAGTGAGATAACACTTATGGATCATCATCACTGCAATCTTCTCTTTCATCTGCTCCTTTCTCTTGGCCGAGTAGTTGTACAGCCATACAAACACAGTTTAACCTCCGGGAACCGCTGAATAACTTGAAGAGTTACCTTCGCTGCCCTAAATGACTCTTGGAAAACTCTCTAATGCTTAATCAGAAATAGGTTTACAGCTCGACGTTAATCAGGCGTTAGATGGACACCTTCGTCGGGCCGGAGAACAATACTTTCCTCAGTAACCTCTTCGATTTTCCATGCATATTTCCCATCCGCTCCCTCAATTTTAGGTTCAGCTATGATTTTGTTGATGGCAAATCCATTCAGTTGATCACTGAATCTCCATCTTTGGGACCCAAAATCTATGACAATCTTGGCCATTTTCAGAATATTATGTGAATGATGAAGACTACGCCGGATGGTGATCTGGATGGGAGTGTTATAGGTGACAGTATTTTGTCTCTTCGCATCTGCCAGCAGAATACTCTGTTTTCCTTGGTAAAGATGACACCTTTACTTGCTAAATGATGGAACAACTTCTTGCCCCCTAGTGAAGTATTGGCTCCTCCATCAAATCTTGATGCCATCAGTGTCGTCCGAAACTTGGATCAATTTAATATATGGTTGAATAGTCATTTTGGGCAGCACGGTAGTTACCACAAATTGACTCGCCATTACTCGCACGGTGCTCATCCTTACAGGCTCAGTATTCGTCCTATTATTAGACTGAACTGCCACTCCAAACTCCTTGTCACATTTGTACTTAGTGTGTCTAACCTGTCCACATACGTAACAGTGTGTAGGCTTATTCTTAGGTTTCCAGTCGCTTTTAGCGGTCGTGGGGTTATCCTTATTCGGTTTTGCCACAGCAGCATTATCAGCAATTTTCTCCGGTGGCCTCGCCGATGCGAGCGCTGAGCACCCTCTTCTGGTTTCTCAGTCCCAGTGGCAGCAGCCTTTGCCATATTGGTTGGGTTTCTGGGTTCAAGGGGCGGCTTCGCAAACCGGTCCAACTTATCATACGTCTTGAATACTTCTTTTCGCAAGCCGTTTCACATCCCTGGGTCTTTTTCAGGGCATTTGGCACTCAGCTTGAGTTCTGCTTTCGCCACTTGCGCAGCTATGGTCATCTCCCTTGACTGTTTCAAAGGTATCTGGGCCTACTTTATCCTTAATCCAAGGGTGGAACCTCCAATAACATTGTTAGTCTCGTGCGGTTATCCGGTGGATGACTCATCTTAGCATATACAATCTGCAAACTTGTGATATACTCGGTAGATCGCTGTCCCCATCTCTTACCTGCTTCCATAATCTGCTGCAATTTGGCACTTGTCTACAGGTGTTCTGTAGCGATGCAATAACTCAACCCTAGTCGCCTCCCAAGTTTGGAGTTGACCTTTGCACATAGTCCACTATTCCCTAACACCCTTAATCAGTTACTGAGAGAGGATTGCCATAAAGTCCTTTAAAGGAATATCCATGTGGTACAGTAAGGTTTCTATGCTACTAAGCCATGATTCGACCCAGTCTCCTCTTGACCATTATAGGTCCAGGTGGACTTTGAGGGTGCTGTTTTGTCATCTGCAACTTTATGGCGAGCCTCATGTTCCTTCTCTACACGGACACTCGTGTTGCAGAGCAAATGAGCTCTCAACAAGACTAACCTGGGAACTTTGTGTTTCCACCACAATAGGAGTGATCAAAAAGGGGATCCAACAGAATATCACCAGGAAGCTGTTGTTGTTTTAATAGAACTTTCATGCTCGACCAAGAAGTGGGAGCTAAGTGCAAACAACGCACTAGACCAGTAACTATCATTGTGAATTCACAATGATAGGTACTGGTCTACTGATGAGTTTTCAGGACCATGTACCGTTGTGAAATTTTTTCCTCGTTTAACCCTAACACATGGATTACGCACATATAAAAATGTGCTGGGTCTTTGCACAACTTCTTGATTTCTTAACGTTAATTTAAGGCAGTTTCTGGAGGGTCCGCACCCTCAAAACTGTATTCGCAATATAACAGCACTCCTCTGAACTCATGGAGTCCAAAGCACTAAGAGAGTACTTTGGGGATTAGTATAACAAAAACCCTAGGCCTAATGACCTAGGAACGTACAAGGACGACATTTTGCCAAGTTCCTGAACTTGGAATATGTGCAACGTGCATTAAGTGAAACGTACGACTTACCTTGGTTTCTTGGGCTTCCAGTACTATCCAATCCCAATGGATTTGTTCGCATCTGCAATGATGGGCCTTATGACCTTTAGAAAACAAAACACAAAGAAGAACAAAGGAACACCATTGTTGCTTGAGCTGTTTTTAGGTTTATTCGACACTTGAAATAAAAAACTCCCTGCACATTAGAATGGTGTTGCAGCTATAACGAAAAAAATAAAATACACATATTTCAATGTATCAATTTTAAATCACAAACTTACAAATAGACCTTATGCCATGTGCCTCCTTTCCAGTATCTTAGAACACATCTAAGGACGACCATCCAGGTCGAGAGCAGGAACAAGAAGAATTAAGTAGCTCGAAATCAAGATGGAGGCACATGCATAACTGCATACAAATGTAAAACGAAATACCCCCACCAATAGGATATAGAGGGAGGTCACTACTCTTTCCTCCATTTGTTTGCCCTGAGGTGGGGGTTATGTCCTAAACGATTTAGGTCAACCTTCAGCAAAAGTATGTATTCTCGAAGGAGTTTATAATTGCCTGATGTCTTTCACCAGTTTCCATTTTCTGACTCAACAGTGCCTTAATCTGAGCTATGTGGTGAGCTGTTTCACTAACAGCGCTTTCTCCGGATTATGAAGGCCCTGGTCTACACACTGAATGCCACCGCACCCTTGGGGCACTCAGGGCCTAGAGGACACATCTCTGACTGCAATGAAATTTAAATTGGGAGACCAGTACTCCAGGACATCCCTTCCAGATACAGTCATAAATGACGGATATATCAGTTGAGTTGCCCCTGGTGCAGACTTGAAGCGTTGTTCAACTGTTCAGTTGGCAGAGGTTCACTTTTCCTTGGTGGGGTCACAGCTCAAAACTCAAAGTTTCAGCTGGTATCCATACTTTATCGACCACAACACTTTCACTATTCCAACACCTCCTCTTAAAATGGTGAGGTTGATGACTTTCTAAAGACATATCTTTAGCCCGAGGCACGTAGAGCACTTCAGGTGTGCTAACCCGTGTAATTCTTTTGTCAGCAGGCCTGCTGACATCTCTGTGGCCATGTATGTGCACCACGAATGAAGTGATGCCGCACATTAATGTGCAGTTGTCTCAAGAAGAAGGATCTGGGAGCCCTAACCTGCTTAGTTTTTGAAATCTTGACAGACTTCACATTCTTTGAAGTTGCTCCTTATACTTGGTCGCTTTCTTCACTCACTTCTTCAAGCGATGACATACTTTGACTAGGTCTTTGTACATCTCTACGTTGAGGTCTCTCAGTATTGCATTTTCCACTCGGAATTCCTACAGTGTCTTTGACTACTCCTTGTTAATATTAGATAAAAACTCCTTGTTGTTGTTAGCCAAAAACTCCTTATAGGTAACCTGCGCCTTCTTTATAAAGCTCTGTTGGCTGGGACCTGCTGAAT
>JAQIWY010000028.1:0-11041 GCA_034696925.1 Leptoiulus proximus
GGAATGCAGACGTCCTCGCCCACGCGGGCAATTAAACACGACTCTTTGGGTTCGTCTCCCCCAGCGCCCATGGCTTGCCAGGGGCTTAGGGCTTCTGCCGGAGTAACCCCTTTAACCGGTGCAGTAGTTGGTGCCGTAGCTTGTGCTGGTTGACTAATTCATCTCAGAAATAAACAGCGGGACCCCGCTGGTGCACGACCAGCTGGGCCTTCATTCCGAAGTCGTTACCTAGAATCGGTACGGGTTTCCCATATTCAGGCACAACCATCACGTAAAGCACATGCGAGTAAGTGTGGTCTCGGATTTGAACTTGAAGTTTGACAGTTTCTCTAATCGCAACATGCCCCCCGCACGCGGCTCGCAACCGTGGCTTTTCCTTCATTTTAACCGGGAGGCCCAAGCGCTCCACCAGAGACTCGGGTACTAACGAAACGGTTGCCCCGGATTCAATGAGGGCGAATATAGACCTTTGGTTGAAGCGGGCTAGTCAGACGGCAGGCCCCGCTCGCCTTAGAGGTCTTCTGCACAGGGCGCCCCTGTTCGGTATCCAGTTCGGCGAGGTTAACTTCGGCCATTCTTCGTTGCAACTCCGAGCCGGACAGATGAGCATGTCCCTCTCGGAGCACCGCCACCTCCTTAAGGGCAGACGTTGCCAGCGCATCGGAGTAGTAGTTCCACATTAATCCGTTGACAGGTTTGTCATCCTCGTCGCCTGACGCAGACAGCTCCTCCAGTTTTGCGGTTTTAAGTTTCTCTTCCCGGTTGCGTTCCTTCTCCCTTTCCCGATACGCCCGCGTACGGGCGGTAAGAGGCTGACGGCATTCCCGCGCTATATGCCCGGGTTTTCCACAGTTGTAACACGTTGGTCCAGCCAAAGAAGTCCTCGGTGCAGACGCTTTGGGCCGGGCCCTAGTCAATTTCGCATTAGTCGGTGGTTTTTCCGTCCCGAACACATTAGCTTTCGCCCGCTGGGCCGACTCAATGGGCTTAACTTCAGAGCTCCCTTGACGCTCCTCCCTCGCCCTCATGGCTGCCAACGGGCCAGCCTCCTCAGTTTTGCGTTTAACGACAGCTTCAACCGCCAAGGACGACTCCAAAAGCTCGTGTAAAGTGTTCATCCGGGTTCCGCCCAACCGAGAAAATACATCGGACCGAAGTCCTAATTTGACGTGGGTCAGGAAAATAGGTTCGGTGATGGTTGGGTCGACCCGTTTCCACAACCGAATTTTATCATTACTGTAATTGCTCACAGCTTCCCTATCCTGCTGCTTCCGTGTCATTGCCTGGATCTGACAGTCAGCTATGTAGGTGGGCCACCGAAAATACCCAAGAAACAGGTATTTCTCATTACTCCAGTCACCGGCGCGGATTTGGGCTGCAGTTCTAACATACCAGGTCTCGGCAGTCTTAACCAACGTCTTGTAAAAATTCAATTTCCGCTCGTCGTCGGTCCAGCCTTCGGTCGTCGCTATGGATTCAAAGATGTCCATATGGTCGTCGGCGTCAGTCTTTCCATCATATTTGGGCAAGTTTGGCCGGATACATTGCAGGGCCAGCTGAATTCAGGAACAGCAGCGGCCGTTACGGTTGGAGCTTGTTGGACCTGCTGCAGCATGTGCGTAAACTGCTGAGTTTAAAATCTCATCATTTCTTGCATAGCCTGGAGGAGATCATCGACCCCTCCCAAGTAAGCCATACTCCCGGATGCAGCCTTTGCTGTAGGCAACGGTGGTATACAAGCTTTCTCAGTAGCCTCCGCAGGGGGCTCGGCAAAACCAACCGGTTTACGCTCAGTTACACTGTCCAAATAGTCTGTCTCGTCTGATGAAGAGCCTCCCGCCTCGACAATCTCCAAACTAACTCGAAGACCCACAGAGTCAGCTTTCTGATGAAAAACTGTGGCTTCAATCTCGAAAGCCGTACCTTCCAGCAATAACGGTGACCCGGGTCCCTCCCTTCGAATCCGAATCTTTTGCAATCCTGCCTCTGGTCGCTGGTAGCTAGCACGCTCCCCCGTGTTGGCGAGCTCCTCGCTTTTGCTTGAGCTCGAGTGATCCTTGGCGAAACCCTAGGCACCGTTTCAGCAATCCAGCGGCTCGATTCCTGCCCGCAGCGGATTGAAGTGACGGAAGGCGCAGCAGTAGAGGCTCCTATTACACCGGCCCCAGCGAGACCGGGGGAGTCGACCAAATGCCCTGCTAACGGCGTAGAGGTCACGAATGCTCGTAGTCGAGCGCCAGCCTCGGCACATTCAAACTGTTCCTCCTTTATCAGAGTTAAGGGCATCTGCTTCCTAAAGCCCTGCTGTTCCTGCAGAAGTGCTGGAGGTCAATGCGGCACGGTGACGGCACTCTACAACCGTTGCAGGATTCGTTCCAGGACTTTTTGGATGACCCTTAATTGACAGCGTTGACTTAGGCACTTCGCGGCTGCCCCCCTTGGGGTCAAAGTCGTTTCCGGAGCCTTGCAAGGAACCCTGTACCTCCACCATGTGAAGCCTTTCCTTCGTCTCGTCGTCTTTCCTCGGACGGTTTGCGCTGTTGCCACCCGTCGCGGGGGATCGCTGCAAGGTAACTTACTCGGAATTTCCCCGGGGCTAGGTCATCCCAAGAACAGGTCAATTCGACATGGCAGGGTGTACTAATTTATTTATCAACTTGGTTAGACTAATACACTGATTTGCTTCTATCAGACCCCGCACTTCCCTCGGTAGGTTCGGGTGTTGGACATAGCACCCACTGGCTGCTGCCGAGGTTCAAGTGGAACTGCCTTTTCTTTGGCCCAAGTGGCTCCTTTTATTCGCCTAAAGCCCTTTAATTGGCCGAGTCTAACTTGGAATAATTGCCTTTAATTAGTTCATTAGCATAAACAAGAGAGAAGGAATACCAAGCATTGGAATGCGAGGGCAAAGTTCAGACCTCACAACACCAATTTCTTTTGCTACTTGGTCATCTAATAATGTAACAGTTGATCCACAATTAAGAAGAGCAAATGTTGATACATATCTGTTTGGTCCAGAGATGATTACAGGCAGTACTTTTAACATCACATTGGTCTGATCTTGGGAAATGACATGTCACTTGTTCTTGTTCTCTTATTAGTGACATCATAAACTTCTAGACCGTCATTATTATTAAGAATCCACAAATCTCTTGGTCAATATAAAGGTAAAACTCCCTTTATTGCTAGCAACATTTCATCAAAATGATTTCATCAGGCTATAACAAATCTCTGTAATTTCTGACAGGAAAACATCTTCATTAAAATGGGGCCAACAATATCCCATATTTAAATTTTTACATAAAATAACATTTTTTTTTCATCACATGTTTCTGTTTTGACCCCCACCCATGGCCTTTTTTAGGCCCCAACCCCTGATAAAGATAATGTCACAGGCAGCTTATGGATCAGAGACCCTCATCTAATTCCTGTATATGATAGGGGCATACTTTCAAATTTACCACTTCGATTAGGCAACCATATGGGGTTGCAGAATTGGCCACCAGGGGAACCCAAAATGGTTTATTTTGTGCATGCTCAGCAGGTATGTTAGTTTTTGCCATTTGTGGTGTTGCCTAAACAATAAAATGGATGCTAGATTGCTGCATTGATGATTAGCAAAATTTCGGTTAAGAGTTTTTTATGTTGTGTGCCTTAGGTATTACAAGTAAGCTTGATCTTTATAATTAGGTTAATTGCCTTGATGTATTTTCATCGTGATCCTCAATAACACGTGATCACCATTATGACTGTGTGTAATGTCGGACACATTGATGTTGTACATGAAGCAAAACATGCCGCTATGGAGAATGTACTACATAGCTAAAATGTATGGAGTGGTGAATCTTATTTCTTTATGGGTTACATGCTAAGATTGACCCTAATGGTAAGGCTGTTATTTTAAATTAAATTTCAATGTGTTGCTTATTTTTAGTGTTGGTTCCTGATTAAGTAACTATTTATTAAAAAAATTTACCCCAATTGTATATAGACAAATAAAAAATTTAATCCCCAATTTTAGTTGTAATGTCATAAAAAAGGCAATGTTATTTTACGAAAAATGTAAATACAGGATATTGTTGGCACCATTTGATTTATTTAATGAAGATGTTTTCCTGTCTGAAATTATAGAGATTTGTTATGGCCTGATGAATTCTTTGTGACGAAACGTTGCCAGCAATAAAGAGAGTTTTATCTTTATATCGAACGAGGGATTTGTGGATGCTTAGTTCTTGTTCACTGTTGTATGATGTTATAACATGAAGTAGTTGATGAGGTTTTCCACATCCATCCATTTCGCAGATGGATTTCACTTCACACTTGTCTTGTTGATTATTCCCTTTGTAAACATATAAAACAGAGCTTGTTTTTGCACACCCACTTTCATCTATCCTGAACCGACTTCTTCTTAAAATTGAAGTATGCAATAATTGCATATTGTATGGATGTGTTGTTTTCCAACATATTTTTTGATGTCCAATTTCTCACCTTTATTCGACATTTATCGGAATGAATAGGTATCACGAATATGAGTTATCGCTTGTTTTTGAAGCCAGTTGAAGAAGTCATCAACGGTAACAATTGCTTCATAATCCGGATTGGATGAAGCCCAGTTCATTTTCAATACTGTGGGAAGTTGGTAGACCAATTCTTTTAAAATGCATCAAAATGCATGTGCAAGTTAACAAAGCACATGCATAAAAATATATCACAAACAATCAAAGCACTTTGCTCCTTTCAACATAGCATAGGCTTCTGCAAGCTATTTTTTAAAAAAGCACATGCTAATACAGCATGTGCCATTTTTTTCCTTTCCCAGTAACAGATGCATTAATTAGGTGCAAAGTTTTAAGGTGTACGGGTCTTATGCAGGTTCTTGCAGGACAATGCGTGACCGGCAGCGGTGTTTGTTTCTCAGGTGGAGTTGGAGGCTCATCTTGGATCATCGGTCATTTGGCTGGGATGCTGCGATGAAGAGTAGCATGTCCAGGGTCATCTAGGTTTGGGTGATCAATGTGTTCACGAAGAGCTTGAACATGGACAATTTTGGTCTTGCCAGGTTGACGTTGGCGCTATGGGGTAACAAATGTTGCTGATACAGTTCATGAAGCGATATGGAATGCTAGAGAATGCATCTTTGCTGAGAATATCAAAGTCCTACAGAGAAATAATTATCCTATTGAATTTATTTCAAAAATTAGAAATGGTATTTTACATCCTAGAGTAAGGCCACTTGATACTGAGGAGATCACCCCGAAGTTCTCCATGCCTTATAAAAAGAACCTTTCTGGTAAGATCAATTCTCTCATTAGCTAATTTAATAGGGTTGTGGCAGCAAAAAGCCATAATACTGTTAAGTCTTTTCTCCCCACTTTTAAGGACCGCCTGCTGGGAATGTCACGGAGCCAGGTTATATACGAAAATCTCCTGCGGCTCGTGTAACTTTGTGTACATCAGACAAATGAAAAATATGCTTGCAAAAAGGGTAAGGCAGCATCAATTGGATGTGCGCAACAAAATAGTTGCTTGTAGTTCTCTCGCTAATCATGTGTGGAGTGAGTTCCCGAGGCACCTTATAAACTGGGAAAGGAGTAGGGTTATAGCTAGGGAACCCCGGCTGAGGGCTAGACTTCTTAAGGAAAGTGTCCATATACAGAACAATCCCATTGCCATGATTTTGGCCATACATCGTGGATTCGTGCCACTGAAATATCAGGAAGATTTAAGGGACTTTTGTTCTCGGCCATCTCATACGAGGCATAATGTTATTACTAAAATACAGTGGCCTGGAAAAAGTAGAACGGGGGTATCATACTCACACCTTGAAGAATGACTTCAGTAATCCTTTATTAATAACTTACCAAATAATAACAATAACAATAATTCACCCAGTACTAATAACACACTTAGTAATAAACACATTCAGTTGCCACCTACGCATTTGAATGCAGGAGTGACTCCTTCACTACATCTAACTTTACTTTCCGTGTTTTCTTTCACACCACCTCCAATGTCTATTTTTCATCCACAGCCCCTTGTTAATAGTCTTTCTATAATAGGTGCTGATTTAAATGGTTAAGACCATGTTTCCCCCTATCAAAATTTAGTGGCTATTTGAAATTACCGCCATTTTATGATTGCCGGCTAATGATTCCAAATTGGCCCTAGATGGTTTTATTAATGCCACACCTGTTGGCTAGCTGATTGCTTTTAGTGGCTGTTATCTTGGTTATTGGTATCCTATGAGTTCATATGATTTAACTTGTGCCTTGTGTGGGATAATGCACCTTTTGCTTGTGCTTTGCGTCAGCCTTATGTCATCACGAACTGTTGCTGCTGGTGAGAGGCAAATTCATCTTTGTCATAGCAGAGCCACCTTATTGGGTCATTTACCCTGGCCACCATGATGCCACTTGTGGGACACCCCAGAAGGGACTTTAATGCCTTCCACCAGATATGTCCTATACTCCCTTGAACAGTTAGCACCTCCAGGGGAGGAAGCCATTATCTGGGTGTGATGCTATTAAGGGGTTGCTTCGGATAGGAGTTGCCAACATGGAGGCTTAACGACATTATTCGTAGGAGTGATCCCCTCGGTACACAAGGACCCATTGTCTTCAGCACACATGCTTTCCTCCCCAAAGTCACTCGAGAGTGGATCCCTTGAGGAGTTGATCCTTCCCGTGACGTCAGGGATATGGTAATGTTTGTTTAAGCCAAGGTATAATGTAGAGGTCCCAAACTGACCCTTTTAACACCTTGGGCCAGGGCCATTAAGACCGCCAAAAGCCAGCTATTGGAATAGGGCTGTGTCTGCCTTTTGGTATCCTTTTACAGGGTATAACGGCCTGGACTTAGCCTGAAAAAGGGTCTTCAATCAAGTATCTTATCAGAGGTCTCCATGATGAAACAAATGGCAATTTTGGTTTGTTTTTCTAATGTTTAAAATTATCTAAATTTTAGTCCCTTATGCTCTCCTTTAGATCCTAGAGTTTAGGGCAGAGACTTAAAGGCAGATCTTGTCCTGATGCTGAGGATCCTATTTTGCTTTTCAGTGGTAATTATTAGCTTCTTTTGGTATTGTTATTATTTTCGGTCTGCAATATTAGCATGTGATCTTTTATGTATTTTTATATACTTATCATACCAAAGGACATATTGTTTGTTATCATTGTATTTGAGCTTGTAGAAGAAGATCCTAGGGAGTTCTTTGTTTCGCTCTTTGATTATCCCTGGAGGATTTGGATGCTATTTGCAAGTTGCATTGGGGCCCTCGCCATCTTAATTTGTATTGCCATTTTTTATTAGGCTTATTAAAGCAATTTGTTATTTTCTATATAAAGTGGACATCTTAGTTCTTTTGCATGAACTAATTTGGAGCTATCCTCATCGTGATAAGGATCCATCAACTAGGTATTTGGCCTGCATGTACCTAGTGAATATAGGAATAGTGTGGGCGTAATCTTAAATCCATTTCAGATTTCTTGGAGGACTGTCCAAGGGTTAGGACCTGTGGTTCTGAAAGCTTCAGTTTTGAGGACGATTCGGACCAGACCCAGGTTGGACGAAAGCACTGTTGTCCTAGATCAGCCAGGGAGGCAAGGTATTGAAGGGACCTTATGCCTCTTTCCAACTCGGTTGGGAATCAGATGGCTTGGGGCCTTGCTGGTAAGTTATTGTGGTGCGGAAATGTCTAATACCTTTTGGCGTGGGATATTGCAACTGTAACCGCATGTGGGAAAACAGCTGAGAAGTGTGCTAAGACAATACTGAGACATTGAATAATTTTATAGTGTTAGGGGTCTTTCCAAGAATTTGTAATTGGACTTAAACAAAGGGATTTCCGGCTTAGGATCTCCTTCAAGGAACCCTGATCGTGACGTTGTCAGTTAAGGTAAATGCACGTAAATGATCGTAGCAACACAAGAGATAGGGAGAAAATACCTTCAGTGGTGACACTAAGGTTCGGCGAGTTTCTTTTAATTGGCGCTTAAAGAAGGGTTCGAACCTCTGCCCTCCATATTAAGAGTCTGGTGCTCTTCCTGAGACCTCGCAAAAGTTTTCGATTAGGCCCCGTAGTCTGGTCCCTGGGATAATCTGAGGTTGAGTTTTACCATTTATTGTATTAATATCTAGGGATTGTGTTTTCTAGATTGTTGACCCTTATTTGATAGCTAGGGATTAGGCAGTTGTGCTCCTAATCCATTCTCAATACGATTTCCGATTAGTCCCAAGAGGAGTCCGGTTTAGGGAAGTGATTTAGTGTTATTAATTTTGTAATGGCCATGACTCCAGAGATGCCAGTTCCTAGGAGTAGTTGGTGTCGGAAACCGTTCTGAAGGAGAATCGTCCGACTTCTGCAAAGGAGAAAGGCGAGGATTTGCAGGTCCTAGCTTTCAGAGCTTTATGAAGGAAGCCCAGGCTACTTACAAGGAGTCCTTAGCGAATACCAATAAGGAGTGGGCAGAAAATGCAAAATCGCATGATTTCAACAAGGTGATGTGCGAGGATTTGGTTAAAGTACGTCTCAGACTGGAGGAGTTAGGTGAAGAAAGGGACCGAGAGTTAGGGACCGCTGCAAAAATTTGGAGTCTGGTAAGATTTTGAAAATAAAGCAGATTAGTGTTCCCAGATCTCTCCCCGAGTCAGCTCCCCGCAGAAAGTCCTTTGAATTCGCTCTTGAGCTCATTTCTCTAATTCATCATGGTGGAAACACCCAGAGTTCCCAAATTTGTCTTGGTCAGAGCTCGTTCGCTCCGCGACACAAGTATTCGCGTCGAGAAAAAAAAAGTGCGGCTCACCGTAAAGTCACAGATGATTTACCTGCACCCTCAAAGTCCATCATGCATTATAAACCCCGTGAAGAGACCACACCAGCTCGTGCCAGTTGGATGATTAAGCTGGAACCGAACAGAGGAACATCTACTGTTGAAGCGTGGCTAAGCAATGTCGAAACTATCTTGTTTCACATGGATATCCCTGGGAAATATTTTGTGGCAATCCTAGCTCAGTACTTGAGCGAAGATGTGAGGTAATGGTGGACAATATACCAAGGTCAAATCCGTACTTGGGAGGAGGCCAAGGTTGAATTGTTGCATCGCTGCAGTACTCCGTAGACGATAGTGCCCTGTGGCAGCAGGCTATGGAAGCCGGCCAACGATGGGTACAGCATTTCACCGGGTACATCGACACACTACAGGTCTTGATAGGCAGAATGAGTAAGCCCCGGATATGCCTACGCGTATTACTACCATTTATGGTGGACTCCACCCCTGGATAAAGGACAAGGTAGGTCCTGATACTTTCGTGACAGTTACTGATATGTCTATTGCTGTCCAAGCTGCTGAGGCAGAACACATGCTTGGGGCCTGTTGACCCAAGAAGTACCCCGGTATGGAGAACGGCTTACGCAGATAGATTTTCAGGGATTGTAAAGGTGGGAGGGACTGATTCACTGTCTTGACCACAGCAGACACCAATAAGGCTCTGGTTGCCGCCCCGAACACTGGTAAACCCCAGAAAGGGACTCAGCGTATGCGTAGGCGAAACCACAAGTGAGGTAGTCATGCTAGAGATTAGACGAATGCCATTAGAGATGCTCCGACGGACATGAAGAATGATTAGAAGCCCAGGGTTAAACCAACCCATTGCTACGCTTGCAGACAGGTGGTACGTACCAAATTCACTTGTAATAAGAAGTGCGGTCTTGCGGACCAACCCCGTAAGGGTGAGTGCACTAGAGATTGTGGCTAGGCAACTCGCCGTGTTCCCCAAAATGCCTAATTTTTACAGAAACCTTAAATGGAACTGATCCACGTAAAAGTTAACACGGGCAGTGTAAAAACCACCAAACTTCTGGATGGAGAATACAATTCCTCGCTGGGTGAAAGCTTTTTGTTTCGCCAGCTTGTTAGGAAAAAGGTCATTTTTACCAAGGAAAAACGAAGTATCCTGATGGCTGATGCTCGTGATCGTAATCGCATTGGGTATCATGCCCCAGTCAAGATGACCGTTCGAGGTAGAATTCGTGCCCATTTTGTTCGTCCCGGCTTATAAGGACCTGAAAGTCATCTAGGGAATGATTTTCTTAGCATGGCAAAAATTGTGATTGATTTTGGGACCTAGAAGTGGAGATTCAGTGACAAGTTGAATAGTTTTGCCATCAATGCGGTGGAAGCTAAGCCTATGGTCGAGAGACTGGACAGGAAATACTTGTGGAAAACTGAGAAGATTACAGATGAAAATATTGTTCTTCGGCCCGATAAAGGGATCCATTAGACTCCTGATCAACGGCGAGCCGGTAATCTCCTACTTATTAAGCATAAAAAGGTTTTCCAAGAGCCGTTGGGGGCAGCTAAAGTGGCTACTCAAATCATTAAGTTGTTTCCCGAGAACCGTGTTTTGTTCAGCTTGACAACTACTCTCCTAAGAGGAAAGAGCACATCAAGGAGAAAGTCGCTATGATGGTTCAGAAAGGTTATCCCACTCCTGTGTCCTCGAAGTGGGCTGCACCATCATTTCTTGTTCCCAAGAATGATAGAGGCACGAAAATGCGATTGGTTACGGATTTCCGGGATCTGAACCGTTATACTGTTTCTGACAACCATCCGATTCCTCGGATGGACAGCATTCTTGCTGAAATGAAGGGGAACCCTTACATGTCGACAATGGATTTAACTAACTGCTATTGGCAGGTTCCGATTGATCCAGCGTGTCAAAAACTGTTTGCCACCGTTACACTGATTGGGACCATGGCGTACTCTAGTATGCCGATGGGAGTGCATAATTCAGCAGCGCATTGCCAATGAGTTGGGGAGAGGATGATGTCCAAATTGTTAGACATCGTGCATAGGGTTTACCAGGACGACGTAATCGTGGCTGCTGAAAGGTTTGAGACACATCTCAAAGATCTAGACCGGATACTGAGTCTGATCGCACGACGTAACATTGGGTTGAAATGACGTAAGTGTACCTTTTTCAGTAATAATGTGGATTTTCTGGGGCATCATATCTCGGAGGAAGGGATTGGCCCTAACAGAGA
>JAQIWY010000029.1:0-11006 GCA_034696925.1 Leptoiulus proximus
ACATTCTGTTGTAGATGTCGTCTTCAGTTCTTGTCCCAAGCACCTGATGGCGAAGCATTCAGTTGCAGATGTCATTTTCAGTTCCTGTTTCTAGGTACCATATAGTGAAGCATTTCATTGTAAATGTTGTCTTCTGTTCTTGTCCAATGTATTAGATGGCAAAGCATTTATTTGAAGACATCGTCTTCAGTTACTGTCCCAGGTACTAAATGGTAAAGATAAATAACCACAATTTTAAACAAAACGCATCATTGAACCATTCTTCAGGTCAAACGATGCCTGGACGCACTTACACTGAATAAATTGCGTTTTGTGGCATATAAAACTAAAACAACAGGCAAGTCTATTTATCAGTCATAGACTATTTAAACCTAAATTTAACTGTCATCCAGCAATTAAAGAGAGTGCTCCTTAACAAACTCTATAAAAAACATTTGAAACTGTTTAATTTGCAATGCATTTATCATAACAAATCCAAACAAAGAGACAAACGGAACTGAACTGAAATTTCAAAAAGATAAGCACATGCAAGAAAGAAAGCATGTGCAGCTCCTAATAAAAATCTAACATGTGCATTGCTGCATGTAAGAAAAAAGCATTAAAACTACATACAAAATTAGTAATAACTGGTAGACATGTACATACTGGAAATGACTGAGAGTTCCTTTTCTTCATGCGTGCTTGCTCCAGCACCACTATTTAAACCTTTCTTCCTTGGGTTCTTCTTTGGTAGACCATCTGCAATCCATTTTTTGCAATTTCTTACAAAATGGCTTTTCTTTCCACAAATGTGTTGTCAGCACTGTTGTTGCCTCATGAGCCTTGCTCCTTTTTGCATATTTGCCTAAACTTGTACGTACTGCCAAAACCTTACTTTTAGCTATTTTCTCCACTTCATTTGAAATGTGGTGTTATTCGTACATACACAACTGTGTTGTCAGCGCCTCGATCGTACTACTGTCCTTCGCTAGCATTAACCAGCTTGTCTTAAACTGGTTGTATTTTTCCAGTAGCAAGTCGAGGATTTTACAAATCAAGAACATCTCTGGCATCTTGTTGGTCTTATCAGTCTCCCTTATAAGTTTAGTTGTCAAACTGTTCCATAATGTCTTCAACTCTGATAGTTGAGCCGCCATGTCATCTTGTGGCTGGGGCTTGAAACCAAAAAAAATTGAATCTTAATTCGTACGCTCGATTTTCAGCTACACCACCAAAAAGTTAGTGCAGTTCAATCCATAATTCTCTCGGCTTAGAAATTGTTATTAAAAGTTCTATCAGTTCATTCGCGATACTCGTTGTTAACAGAAGCATAGCCATATTCTTTACTTTCAAGAACTTTTCCGATGATGGATTGTAGGTAGCCTGGGAAGCTTCGTTTGCATCAAATTCTGAATTTGATTCAGGTTCGTTTGGTTTAATCATTTTACCCTTAACAATGTCCACTGCACCTGGTTGCATTCCCAGTACGATAAACATTCTAAATTTCCATGTTGACCAGTTAACCTTTCCTTTCAGTGGCTTTATTTGAGTTTGTAATGGTTGCATGATGGAATCCATTTTTACACAAAAACTCAAGAATCCAAAATGAAAAATTTCCAGGAACAAAATGAAACAGAAAGACAAAAAGAACTCCACTGAAATTTCAAAAAGATAAGCACATGCAAGAAAGAAAGCACGTGCAGCCCTAATGAAAAATAAAATGTGCACTGCTGCATGCGAGAAAGAATCCTTTGGTTAAATCCAACAAGATTCAAGGTAGAAGTTTCCAAGACAGTGGAACTCCTGCTTCTTATAAGTAAGGTTTCCAAGACAGTGGCACTTCGCTTCTTTTAAGTAGACGTTTCCAGGAAAGAAACACTTCACTTGAATTAATTAGACGATTCCAGGACAGTGGCACTCTGCTTTTTTAAAGGAGAAGTTTTCCTAGACAGTGACACTTTGCTTCTTTTAAGTAGATGTTTTCAGGACAGTGAAACTGCTTTTTCCAAGGAGAAGTTTTCTAAGACAGTGGCACTTTGCTTCTTTTAAGTAGAGGTTTCCAGGACAGTGGCCATCACCAGGGCCGAAAGGGTTAAAAGTTAATCTGCAAGTTTGTGCAAAACAGGGACATTTCAGATTTGATTAGGCAGCTTTGAAAACGCAGTGCCCTACAGATGTGTAGTGGCATCTTTTGGAAGAAAATGGGCTCTTCAGAAGGAAATCTAAAGCTTTTGAAAAAAATGTACTATTTTAAAGGGATGGGAAAGCTTTGATACAAAGTGCCCTATTAAAAGCGTAGAAGCAGCTTTTGGAGGAGAGACTCTTTAGAAGTTAATCTGTAGCTTTGTGTAAAAAACAAATCCTGTAAAAGTGATTGGGCAGCTTTTAGAGGTAAAGGCATTATTTAGAAGTAAATATGGGGCATTTTGACAGACATTGTAGAAGTAAATCTGCAGCTGTTGTTAGAAAGGGGACACTTTAGAAGTGAATCTGCAACATTGTATAGAAAAAAAAGCAGCTGTGATAAGGGCCCTTTAGAAGTGTAGGGACAGCTTTTAGAGGAAGAAGCACTCTTTAGATGTTAATCAGCAAGCTCTAGAAGGACTTTTTAGAAGTTAATCTGTTACCCTTTCTAATCCCACGGAAATGAATCAATTCAAAGGATTAGTTTTGGCCACAGCTTAACAAATTATTTAATATTGCTTGGGATAAAGGAAGTATAATATCCTTGGATCACTAAACGCTCATCCTCAAATCACAATTTCCGCCCTATGGGTTTCTCTATTTGCTTTGAGAAGGTCGATGCCAACATCTTACACTCATCATTGCATAAGTTACACTTGGTTATGGCTAACACACAGGCTCAATAGAGCAAATAACACAACTTGAGGAACCAGCCCCATAAATACAATTATTGACACAAAGGATGATCATCCAACATTCACATATACACTCAGATCTCGTCACAACCCAGCTGGCTCCGCCTTGTAACCATACCCGCTCTGTCCTTTTCACAACCTTCTGCCCCAGGCCAAATTTTATTCACCCCAGCGCCACCTAGTGTGCCACCCTCTGACCCTGCTAGTGGTCAAAATAAACCCGACCTGAGTAAAGTTCGCATTCCTTAATGCAGAGTGCACATCACTGCGCGGGCTCAGGGTCACATGGACCCTCTCCTCACAAATAGACGTAACCGTTTTCACGAATATATCAGTCCAGCATGATCCCTTGGCACGGACGCAATGAAGCACGCGTAATAAACGGCTGGACTGGCCGCGAATGAGAAAGCCGTGGTTCTCCCACCTGGAATATCAGATGCTGGTTATTCTGATGAATCCAACATCGAAAAAGAGTGATCGCCAGACATAACCAAAGTATCTGGTGTTGAAATTTACACCATCACTGTAGGATCATCAACCACCTCACACAACTCTTCCGCTACATGCCTCACAGATGCTCAATCCGCAACAGGAACAGGAACCACCCGCCATTTAACACCTGGCTGGGGTCCACACGTCTTAATGTCAAAGGGACAATGGTGTGCCTGGACCTGCTGCTGCTAGACGAGATATCCTCTTTACAAACTGGCAACAAGCACAGCGGGGAGTTAGAGTTAGTAACTTTCACATCCTCTGAAATCACAGGCAACTTATCCTTGGGTATAAATAGAAATTTAGTTTACTAATATGTGATGAAACGGGAGTGGTAAAATCTGCAGAACACAGCATTACACAAACCAGATTTACCAAATCAACCACAACATATTGTCCCTCATAAAAGGAAGCTAATATTGAGCCAGCCGGCTTGATTGCCAAACTCCAATACAATACCATATCCCCCACCGAATAGGGTCTGTTGACCCTGCCCTTATCGTACTGATTTGCTTGCTTGATTTTGGCACTGTGTTTAAACGTTGAGACTGTGTCCCTAATCTAAATAAAGCTGGGGATACAAGGTGTCATACACGGCAACAGAGGCACAGTATGAGGCGGCGGACTTAATAAAACAATTCTCGGGCGGGATCAATGCACAACTGTGAAAGGGGAGGTTTGCTAGGAATCATGATAAGTCATATTATATTGATATGAAACAAAGGGAAGATAGGTACATGTCCCATACAACAGAGTGCTAAGCAGCAGTTTTATCAACAATCTCACTTTAATCTTCATGGTTGCTTCCGCCTGACCATCACACTGGAGTTGGTAGGCTGAAGCATTCACCTTATATACCTGCATCATCTTCAAAAAGGATCAAAAGACTGCAGACATTAAGGCGGGACCACGGTCTGAGAGCAGGCGACAAGCAAAGCTAAAGATCAAAGCAATTTATAAAACAGAAAATCTGCCACCGTAGAAGCTGTCATGTCCGCAGTAGGAGCGGCTATGATATACTTAGAAAAAATGGTCTATGGCGACCAAAATATATTTATTACCTCTAATGATAGGGGTGAACCCCAAACAAAATCAAATGCAATAGTGTGAAATAAGCCTTTGACTGGCATGGACTGAAGCAACCGAAAGGCTTCACTTTTGGCTTATCATAAAACTCACACAATACACATGATTTTATGAATTTCTGTGTGTCTTGCTTAAATTTTCGGCAACAAATAATAAAGTTATTGTTTCTGAAAGGTCTTTTCTACTCCCATATGACCCGTCAACGGATCCTGGTGTGCTAATGCCAAACACGCAAATTTAAATAACTTGGAACATAGATAGGCCGATACAAGTTAGTTGCAATTTGTAAAAAATGGCAATTTTATATTTGAATTGTTTCGGGTCGTTTTTGGCCTGGGTGGAATTTTTACTTATTGCTGTCTTCCTAGTTTGATTTTTAGATTATTTTATAGCCTGATAAAATAGGCATCTCAGACGAAACGTTGCCGGCAACAAAGGAAATTATTTTACTTTTACACTAACCAAAACCCTTATTTATTGCTCGTAGTAATTAGGGCAGCTGTGAGAAGAAGGGCCCTTTAGAAGTGTAGGGGCGGCTTTTGGGCAGAAAAGTTACTGTTAAATGTAATAGGTTACCTTTGGGAAATAGAGCGACTATTCAGAAGTAAAGGTCAGCTTTGGAAAGAAGAGAGACCTTTAGAAAGTATTGGGGCAGCTTTGGGATTATGAAAGACCCTTTGGAAGTGAGGGGGCAGTTTTGAAGAGAAGAAGAACTCTATAATCTGTACAGGGCAGCTTATAGAAAGACAAGAAACTCATTAAAATTGAAAGTGCTGCTTATATAAAAACGAAAGAACGAATAGAAATGAAGGGCTAATAATACCAAGAAGAGCATTGGGATGAAAAATGAGTATTTAGATGTTAACAAGCAGCTTTGGTAAGAAGATGGACTATATAGATGGGACAAAGCAGCTAGCAGACAGCAGAGGGACTTTTCGAAACAGAAGAGGCAGCTTTGGAATGAAGATCAACCAATTAGAAACGAAGGGTAGCTTACAGAAAAAAAGGACCCGTTATAAATGCCATGGCAGGTTATAGAAAAAAGTGGTAAACCCCACTTACTTTTTAGTTTTTATGAGACGAAATTCCTAACAAAAAACATAGCCGAAGCAAACAAGTTACCTCGAAAGAAGAAATGTTTTCCTAACACCAGGAAAACTTTTGGAGGACTAAATTTAAACTTAACTAATTTGTCCTCTGAACCAGCGCAAGCCGTCATTTCCAGAATAATTCTTAGGATACAGGAAGTAAGGGAGGAAGAACAAAGAGACAAATTTCTCTATTCACTTAAAGTTAAAACCATTCCATAGCAATTGCCCTACAAGTGATCATGTGACCAAAAGCATCAAACACATACTGAAAAATGTTCTTGTATTCAAGGACATGCCACGTAAAGTCTGTGGGAGACAACAGAAGCCAAACCACTAAAATCTGCCAGAATCCTCTAGGAATAAGCTAGGCTAAGCTAGTTTAGGTTAGGTTTTGGCTAGATTAACTTAGGTTATGTTATGGCGGTATAAGATAGGTTAGGATAGGTTAGGTTAGGTTTAGTTAGCTAGGCTAGGTTAAATTAGGTTAGGCTAGAACAAATGTGCAAAATTATTCAAAGGATGCATGAAACAGAACCGAGGACCAACAACTACAGCGTTCGTCAAGTTTGAAACTCGAAAGCGAAAAACATTTCTGCAGAAATGCGATGATATCACGAGCGCAGAGCTACGTGAATGCCACACGAAACCACAAATTAGTACCGGACGAAAGTATAAACGAGAAACGGACAGCCGGGCAAGACGAAGCGACCAAGTTTGGCCGGGAAAAACATGCATCACCAAGTCGGGACGGCATTCTTCGAGCATCGAAAAACACCGTGTCAGCGCAAGTCGGCGACCGGCAGTAAACCTGTTTCAGATTACGAAATCAATCGACCATTATTTCGGGTTCGAATCCCCCACATACACTGACACACACCTATATGGTACCGAGTTGAATCGAACAGGAGATGACACGTCGCTATCATGTAGCACAAGCTAAAAAGATAAACAAGGAAAGCAACTTACCTGTTTTTCGACATGATACAATTTATTAAAGCAGTCAAAATCTAATGCCTAAGTTGCATGCATGCACACGCGTGACGAATACCAAAGTCGATGTATATGCAAGTGCATGCAGTCGGAAATTCTCACCGTTGAATCAAAAGACTAATCCTACAAAAAACAAAAACCATGAAAGCACAAATGGCATACAACCAGTCCTCAATCACGGCCCTCAATTAACACCAATCCCTTATACGGCAGAACCCGCCTAAATCCATACTCTCGTGACTGGCAAAAAATATGCTTTTAGAAAGGTTCAAGAACAAACATCCTAGACAAGTCGCCAGCCATCGGGCCAGGAACATTCGAAGCTGACATACGTTCGTTTCGTCAATCCGGCGAGAGCAGTTCTGTGGACACGACCACCGTGTCATGCAGACGAACTTCCCAACGTTTGGCAGCTGCCGGGACCCAGTGCGAGCGGGAGGACGGTTTTTGCAGTTCTATCGTTGTCACCTTATCAAAAAAGTTAGCGCCGATAAAAGTTATTCGTTATTACTTTACGGAGGTTCGTTCATCCGTGCAGGATTCCCAAACGGGACATTGCATGCTTTTAGAGAGGTTATTTAATTATTCAGGATGCATTTACACCGTTTCCAAAATACCCAAACAACAGTTTGTGAAAACATTCGTTTTATACTTTCATTGTTGCCACGGGGCCAATAAAAGTTATTCGTTATCAGTTTAGAGAGGTTCTCTAATCCGTACAGGAGTCCCAGGCGGGACATAACATGTTTTTTAGAGAGGTTATTCACTCACTAAGCAGGATGCATTTAGACAGGTTCTACTGACGACTTACAAAATCACTGGGTCCGACAAAAATTATATACATGACCACTTTAGGAAGGCGTATTCAACTTTATATGTGTCCCAAGTCACATTGTATGCTTTTAGAAAGGTGATTAGCTTAGACAGGATGCATGTAGAAAAATGGTTTGTTTTACGCTGGCTTTGAGGTTTGGATCTGATGGGTGATTTCGTTGCTTGGTTCTTAGATGTTGGCCGTTTAGTAGTGTGATTTTTGAATGCAATAATGATTTGTGGTTGATTGTGTGATGCCAGAATTTTTATGGTGGAATTGGTGCTTGATAGTGCTTGCAATTGTGGTGTATGATAATGGAAAAATTTTAACTGGTGTATTGAAGGTTTCTTTATATTTTTATTTTTTATTCGATGGATTTTATGAGGTGTAGTTGGCCTATGCTTGTGGAATGTGCATGGATTTGGGTTGATCGTGTATTGCATAATTGTAGTTGCCTGGGTTTTGCGTGCGGTATTGTTGACAGTTTTATAAAAAAATTGTTGTGACTGTGTTAAGTTGCCTGCTTTGAACTTTTAGCAACGTCCGGTTAGGTGCAATGTTAACAAAATGGCAGCGGTAAGATTGTAAATCGAATACTAGGGTGTTGTTTTTCTTTGTATGTATCTTTAGTATATTGTTGTTTTCTAGTTCTGAATTAGTTTTTATGTGACCTGAGGACGAGGACGAAACGTTGTCGCTAATAAAGAGTGGATACCTTAACGATTGATGGATGGAACTTTGTGGAACATATTGTCCAAACCAATATTTTCAAAGTTTACCAGGTAAAGTGATATTAGTCTGATTAAAAAAAAAAAATGTCCTTCCTTTCACCATTTTTAATCAGACTTCCTAAATAAAGTTAAGTAATATATTTTGTAATGAAAAGGAAAACAATGTGGTAAATAAAAGTATTGTTTGTTGCAAGTTGTTTTGAATTAATGTCTCACCAATTCATGAAACTGTTGTGTTGCAAGAAGAATATTCAAGGGGTAAAACAAGTTGCGAAACAAATAGTTGAAGCCAGGAAGTCTCAAATTCATTTCAAAGTTCAAAACACTAACAACACCAACTATTTTTCTTATTTTTAGATGAATTTACTACTAAGTTACCTTTAACGAGGAGAGCTCCTCTTCATCAACACAGATATCCAACACAAGGGAAATTTTTGTAACAAGCTGGAAGCTCTCTGATGACAAAAGCATAATAAATTAAAAACATTGCAGAAGTGTATATAGTACAAAACAACTGAAAAAATGGAACATATATATTACCATAAATGTGTATTCCAGTACAAGTTCAGCTGGCTGATGTTGCTCTAAAACTAAACTAAACTTAAATAAAATTAAATTAAATAAAATTCAGTTAAAACACTAACTAGAATAATTTAAAAATATGAATGTAAATTTGTTAATCAACACAATTTTAAAACTCACAGGGTTACGTTGAAAGCAATTATTGCAAATCCGTAATTTGGCTCTGTAATCCACCTGGATAAAACATACTTCATCTTCCCAATTTCTTAAAAAAAGCTAATGCACAATTTACATAGTAAACAAACTATCGATCCGGTCTGAACCATCAGCCACTCTGAACAGACAAAAATCACAAACAATTTGCTAGTCAAAGAAGGGCAAGAAGAATGTTGGGACCACAATAATGAAGCAAATGAAGGATGGGCAGAAGCAAAACTGTGACAAAATCACACTGCCCAAGTAGCAATGGTAAACAAAAATGACGTCATTTTACTGACCAAAAAATTACTAACTCAAAATGACCAATGACATGTTAGAACTCTTGACTAATAAGGTTAGAAGGTCGAGAAGGAGTGTAATGTCGATAAAAGGTGTAAAAAGCCTTTATTAGCAGCAACGTTTCGTCCGTTTAATGGACTTCATCAGGCCATAGGGGCTAAATGGTAAAAAATACATTTTCAATGGAAGACAGCACCAAAAGTAAACGAAACATTACATAATTATAAGCATCATGAATACGTTGCCATTTTCATGTATTGCAACTAACCAGGAGGGTGTATGAATTTGCTATCCAGAGTGGTGGTGCGCATCATCAATGAATGAGCAAATAAAGACCAAAAATGGACATCATTTTACTGACCAAAAAATGACGAACTCAAAATGACCAAATAACGACCAAAAAAGGACGTCATTTTACTGACCGAAAAATGACAAACTAAATGACAAAAAAATGACCAAAACATGACGTCAATTTTATGACCAAAAAATGACCAACTAAACTTTAACAAAAACTTATAGAACTGCCAAAATTTAGACGAGGGAATGACCAGGGCCCTTTAGATTTGGAGCATGCCTAGGGCCGACCTTCAAGGTTCACAAGCCTACATTTTAGCTATTAAACTTTATTTAAGCTTATTTAGCTTATATATTAGCTTAATTAAGATGTCAAAATAAAGTGGAAGTAATGATCACAGCCCTATACATTTGGAACATGCCTAGGGACGATTATAAAGGGGCGCTAGTTTAAATTTAAGCTGTTTAAGCATACGTAAGCTTAATTGAGCAGGGCCCTATATATAGCTTTGAAAATTGCCTAGGGGCAGCCAAAAAGGGTTGCTAGCTTAAATTATTGCTATTTAAACTTAATTAAGCCTAAATAAGCTAACTTGAGCAGGGCCCTATTGCTTTCAAAAATGCCTAGGGCCGGCAAAAAGGAGCGCTAGCTTAAATAATTGCTATTTAAGCTTAATTAAGCCTAATTAAGCTAATTTAAGCAGGGCATTATAGCTTTCAAAAATGCATAGGGCCTGACAAATAAGAGCCCTGGCTTAAATTATTGCTATTTAAGCTTAATTAAGCCTAAATATGCTAACTTGAGCAACGTACTATAGCTTTCGAAAATGCACAGGGCCTGCCATTAAGGGGCGCCCTAGGTATTTTCCAAAGCTATAGGGCCCTGATCTATTAAGCTTAATTAGCTATTTAAATTTAATTAGCTTAACGACATGTTGAACTCTAGACCTTTATTAGCGGCAACGTTTCATCTATTCATCAGACTTCATCAGGCCACAAATACTAATTACAAGAGGAAAACAGCATATAAGACAAGTATGAAAAGCCAGCAACACTTAACATCAATTTTAACAATAGAACGATGCCTTGTTAGAAATTGCAACTAACTAACCAAACTTTGAACATCACATACGCGTGGCGATCCGCGTTACATCATCAGGAGTAAATTTGGCAATATCTGCAAGCATCAGTTACAATAACACAATCAAGTACCTTAAAGCAATTTTCAGCACCAATGCAATCCTCTCGTATACACGTTTACAAATCACGCTCAACCACCAACATAATAATAAGGAATTACCTTAAAAGTAGTGCATTCATGATTACAGGTAAGCCCAACAGCCAGGTTCTAAAACACACGATCACTTTGCCACATCTGTATAAAAGGACAGCATAAAATATATACATCCGTTAACCGAAGAATTCAGCAAGTTTTCATTAAAACGTTTAAACCAGATCAATAAAACAGATCAATAAACCATCAGATCAATAAAACTTTAATCACTTACATACATATCCCAATTATTTGAGATTGGCTAGAAATAAGTGGACGAAGGAGAAGTGTAGGTCAGTATAAAGGGTAAAACCACTTTATTGCAGGCAACGTTTCGTCCGTTACAACGGACTTCCT